>JARJDS010034737.1:0-23561 GCA_030264155.1 Atheta pasadenae | reverse complement strand
TGATGATAGTTTTAAAGTTTGAATTTAAAGAAAAAAATAAAAACGAATTGAAAATTAGTGGAGCGTATGTGGGGCGCACGCGGAAGGATGCGCACGTGTTCGAAAGTGACCCATGAAGGTGGCGGCTAGGGTAACGGCATCGACGGCGGCAATACCAGCGGAACTTATTGAATTATTAATTAGTCCTCGCGCGCGCGGAAACGTGTGTGTTGCACTAACTGCAGGCAGACGGCAGGAAAATATGGGCGGTTGGCGGCGCGTGCACATACAGCGTCACCTTTTTGACACGAGTTTAAATCGACTAAAGATAGAAATAAACTACTACTATATTATGATGATGAGTATTCCACGTGGAAATGTTTAGAATTAAAAATAAAACGAAAACAAAAGAAAAACAAACATTCACAACTTATTTAGATCTAATAATCTAAAATAAAACAACTGAAAACTTAAATAATAAAAAAAACAAATCAAAAATACCATTATTTTAAAAATAAAAATTATTTATCAAAACGTTAGATATTGTGCGTAGGCGAACATAAAATCATGGAGGGTAGGTTCTGGAATCCACGACCCTGACCTAGATCCGCCCTCGGTGTAACCGGCGTGAGGTAGTCGCGCGGACGTCGATACGTGCGTGACGCGAGTGGGAGGCGGATGCCGCCGGCACGCACAACACACACATAAACAAGTTATGCGTTAACATTATCATCCCTTAAAACACTGTATTCCGTCATTCCGTAGCATACATTTAACGTACTGGAAGTAGAACAATCCAGAAGGGAAACCTAATTCTTTTACTACTTTTACTTACGTACACAGCTTGCTTTCGTCGTCGTATTTATCATGAGTTTCCAAAGTGGAGCGCGTTCGTGTTACGCAAACTGAAGCTTTTGGGGGTGCGGCCATTTAGAAAATTTTCCGTTTGCGCAACAAGCAAAAATTCAAGGACGATGGATGCGGAATCATAAAAAATTACACTCCTCAGCGAGAACAATCTTTTAAGAAAACAAAATAAAACAAAACACAAAAGCTTGTTTATGGGATTCATTTGTTTTATTAACAAATCAACAAACAGGAAAATTTTTGTTATTTTTGTGTATGCCAAACAACAACTTTTGTTTTTGTTGTGTCATTCTAATGTTTCTGTTCTTGTTTATATTTATACGTACTTGTGGTTGTTGCTGATCAACGCAATTGCAATCGTGCTTGTTTGCAATTGCATAATAACCACCTCGCATTCTTTCTTTCCGTCCGCGCCGCATAATTTGCACCTATGCACTTACTATTGCATTTTATAGCGGATAAATAATAACTGTATCACCTATTTAACCAACAGCTAGCTATAGATCTGTCATAAACACCTAAACTGAACTGTTCGTACAAGAGTTTGTTTTCTAGTGCAGTGCAACTAGTTGCAATGTGCAAGTGTGCCAATAATATTTGCAATAATTTACAGTTATCTTGCTCGTGGCTCGATGACGATGGTGATGGCGTGGTCTAGTTAATAGTTTAGCAGGTTAACTGTTTAACTACATAACTTGATAGGTTAAAACCTTGCGAACAAATGAAGATCGAAAGCGAAATTATTTCCGATTACACATCAAACAAAAGTAAAAACAAAACAAATTTAAAAACATAAACTGTTTTTCGAGTGTTCATTTGTTTTTCTTATTTTTAATTATTATTTTTGTAAAAACATGAGCAAACTTTTGTTTTACAGTTAAAAAAACAGATAATATTCTAGGAATTTTTATCTAAGACTAAGGATTAAAGAACAAAAGTGAATTTGAAAGTGAGACCAAACAAAACGGTGAAATGACGTAATAAAACGGTACATATTATTGTTATGAGGCTGGATTAATTAAAACATTCATTACGGTTTGTTATTTATTGCCGTTAATCATAATTGTGATGAATTAATTTAAAATAGATAATTTTCAAACAATTTTTAAAAAACATCTACTAAAACAAAAATCGTACGATGGCTATATAACCGGAGGTTGCCAAAACCGGAAACGGAAGTTCATTGAAGCGATACATTTTTTTTACTACCCTAGTATTGAAGATTTTATCCGATCATCGGAAATTTTTGATCGAAGTCTTTTTATAACCAAAAATTTACATTCAACCCTTTTTTCTACTTTTAAACTTCCGGTTTTATTTGTTTTTTGTGATTTTTTTCTTAAAATTTTTTAATTTGTGTGTATGATTCAAAAAAATTGTTGTCTTGCGCAATGCGGACATGTGTCGGTCGCTCAGTAATAATTCAACGCGCCAATTTCAAAATTGGGTCGCGCTACGCAAATATCCGCCGAAAATCAACATTCGCGGCATCACGGACAGGCTATCCGGCGATAAATACTCAGCCGTGTCATGGAAACACACACATCCTTTTTGTGAATATGTGATTTAGTGTTTTTCTTCGGAAATTAAACTCTTAATGACCAAAAAACACACTAAAAGTAAAAAAAAAAAAATTTTTTGAAAGAATTTTTTTAAATGTTAACATTATAAACAAAATTTTTTAATTGACACACAAAATAGTCTTTAAAATTTGTTTCATTTTTTGAAATTAAAATTAAAAAAATTAAAATTGTAATTTTTTTTCAAATTTGTGGATAATTGCGAAACATCAAACAATAAATTTTGTGCCAAGAAGCATAAAATGTAAGTAAACATATTGAAATGGGCAATTAGTCGTTTATTTATATTTTTGTTTTTTAACTTAATTGATGGACAGCTAACTGACCGTATCATACTTAATTTTTTTGTGTGGATTTGTGTGTTTTGATTTAATTTTTTTTAACAAATAACTACATTAACTATTTGTTAAAAATTGTAGGAGTAGTAGTAGTAGTAAAGTAAGTGAAAGCGATATGCTGGCGATTTAATTTCGACAAGGTCGTGTCCGTCACGTCCCCGTAATTTCCGATGTAGTTTTGGTGTTTATTATTGTTTCGTCTCGTCGACGACATTTTGTACGACTAATATTCACATTACTAACGTTTACACAACCATTACAAACGTTTTCTATTTTTTTCTACACAAATTTGACAATTGACTATCAATTTTTCCAAATAAACAAAAAAATCTAATCAAATAACAAATTTTGTTTTTGTATTTTAATAGCAATGGCAGATTATTGAATTTGTTTTTTGTTTTTTTTATTTTAATCATTCATAACAAACTCAATTGTTTTTCAATTGTTTTTTTAAATTTTTAAATTCATAGAAACAATGGACAAAAAATTTATTAGAAAAAAAAGGAAATAGAAAATCAGATATTTTTTATTATAATGAATGAATGAAAAAAAACGCACAATGAATAATTTATTGTGTGTGTCGTGTGTTGGTGCGTGTTTGGCGGTTTGTCAGCAAGACGACACAGGAACAGGAACTCGGACAGACTGAATTGGCGCAATCGCCACAACACACCAACACATTAAAACACAATACGATTGTTAACAAACCGGCTTTACTTACTATACGAGTAAACTGATGGTGTTAGCGCCTGCCTAGACGCTACGTAAAAAAAGATTTCGACATTTTCGACCAACAACTTGCTGATAAGATAATCTAAATTCGAGTTTTTCCGCTGCGTATTGGTAGCCTACATTTAAAAACTGACTAGACTAATATCATAAATACATAAAAAAATTAATTACGAATGCAGGACGTACATATGTGGAAATATACTTAAGGCGTTAAGTCACTCTTAAGACCACAAAAACACATTTTTTCATAAATAATACAAAATAAAACAAAATAACTTTTTGGAAGCGATTTAGTTCACAATGGCGTATACCAACCCCTTAATTTCGGTGACTTACTGGTACACTTTTAACTTAAGTTGCAGTTGACATATTGAATATTCGGGTGATAACAATGATAAACATGAGTTTTTAAAGTAAAACACTGCGAAATGAATAGATAACAATGTATGTTTTTTGTGACTTGTGGATTTTATGTGTCGTCGAGCAACAAAAAGTGCAAGTGGTTTACTTTAAGTCATGTTTTTAAAATATTACACATTTTAATATTTAGTTGAAAGTTAAATTTTTTTCGTTGAAAATTTTATTTTTATGAGAAAAGCACGAAATTCTAAGAAATATTTTTCTACATTTTTATATTATTACCGGAGTTATCCGGATATTTTCCCGGAAACAAGTAATGCGAACTTGTTTGTAGTTGTATGTTTTTCCTCTACCCTTAAAAGCGTGGGGTGTTGTGAGTGATGACGTCACATGCTACGACAGGATCATCGATCCGTTTCGTGCTTCGTCGCTACCAAAACGCGGAAGGAAGTAACAAAACAGGAAGCGAAGCGAATAATTTCGTGGAAATTCTGATATTCTAGAAAATTCTCATGACTTTTCCTCCTAACTGAGTTTATTTTTTTTCCTTAAATTCTTTCTGCAGTCTTGAATTTTTTGGAATTCTTTCTCTTTTTCGTAGTTATGAAAACTTAAAATTATTTAGCGAAAACTTAATTGTAAAAATTTTCTAAAAGTATGTCACCGTCGTGGTGTATTTGCAATTGAATGTAATTTGTATTTAACGCATGAAATTATCAACAATTTCGAAAGAATGTTGATAATCACGATCATTTTACGACCGCAAACCATCACAGAAAGAAAGAACAACGCAACAATCACGCATGACATTTAAGACTTAAATTAAACTCTTCTAACAGTGGTTTAACGACTTAAGTCTGCTTGAGTGTGTAGTGCGCATGCGCGCGCACCTTATTGCTCGTTTAATCAACTTCAGGATTGTTTTGTTTGGTTTTTAACATTTGAAAATGCAATTTAATTCCTACTAGACAACTTCGATGACGGTGGTTGGGACTAGGACTGGGAATAACACCTCGTGCTCTGCTCCTTCCTCGTGGTTGGGTTTGCAAGTTGAATAATAGTCGCGCACTCGCGGCAATATCGTGTACGCGAGTGCACAGCCGGTGTGTGTAGAAATGAGGTATCTAGGTCGACGTTCACTTATTCAACTTGTGTTTTCGATGGAACTCGAAACACACACACTCAGTCAGTTAATGTTAAGTCAGTCACAGTCATCCTCAGCCAGACACGTATGACAATTATTTTTTTTTCGCTTTCATTGATGCGATTAATTAAAAATAATGTTGGGTTATTAAAAATTTTAGGTTATAATCACACAATTTTCCAGGGTAAATTTTCAGGAGTTTGTAAAAATAAAATTTTAAGAACTACAATTTTTTTTTTGGGGGGGGGGGGTAATTCATACTTGATTTTTTTTTAAATTAATTTTGAAATAATGGTGATTAATGAAGTTTAATTGTAAATAATTGTAAATATGCGTAATAATTATTATTGTCGTCGTCATCAGTGATTTGTTGAAATAGAACTCGAAAATTGTATCGACGCGTCGCGCCGCATCAATTAGTGCTCCACTGACACACTTATTAAATGCCCCTTATCTATTTTCAAATAAGGAATAGTTTAGTACTCATGCGATCTAAAGCGCGATATTAGATCAAGTACGCTTGGATACGTACGTTAAATGCACTCAAACGCAATTGTTTTTGGTCAAAACAAAAAATTATCAATCGAAACAAATAACAAACAAGAAAAAAACAATTTTCGTTTTGTGTTTATATAAGTTTTCACTTGTTTTGATAAACTTTCACTATCATTTACTCTTGCTCTATACGTATACTCTGCACAGTGAACGGTCTGCTGCCTCCATATAATAGTTGGCGGTCGGAGGCGGTTGAAAGTTGAAAAACATCAAAAAACCACCACAGGCGTGCGTCGTAAAATGCAGTCTACTATCCCAAGCGTCTCGTTTGCGCTACTTTGGCGGCGGTGTGGTCGATATGGCTAGACGAAAGTTACCCACCCCCTAGTGTTGCTGCCACCGCCGCTGGAATCGTTTAGTCAACTATATATACAGCAGCAGCAGTGTTTTTGTTCGCTGTCGACGATTTTATGCACGTAGACGGCGTGCTATCTCGCTTTAGATAGCTTACTGAATGGTATATGATATCAGTGAACTTGCTGCACGGCATTACGTTGGCGGCGGTTGGTTCTGGTGGCGTCAACTGGCACGGAAGCATACCCAACCCAAGACTTGGAAGACTTGGGGTCAACACCACCATATCACATAATCGACTTTCAACCAACGAAACTTTCGTTTTCTGAAATTAAATTATTTAGTAAAGTTAATTTAAGGTAATTTTGAATTGAGCAAAATTTTAATTAGCAGATTGCTTAATAATTGTAAATTTGTGGATGATTAACGCATTTCATTTGTAGAATATTCGTAAAATTGCAAAACTCCACATCATTTCATTTCGGATGAGATGTTGAGTCGTTTGCGCATAAAACTTAGCACGTAATTGCGCAATTTTTTTACAACCGCGGCGTGTGTAAGACTCGCACACATACAGGCGTGGATTATCTAGATTTGTGCGTCCGTGTTTCTTGCGGATTGCAAAACGCCGCCCGAAACTTGCGAAAAACCCGAGGCGGTTTGCAATACAACGCCGCGTTCGATTTTGTTCAGCGAGTGGCGACAAATTGTGCAAAATGTCATCGGATTTGAAAAACATCTGAATACTAAACAGTTGTTTAGTGTATTTTAAAAATATAGATCTTTAAAAGCTTAAATAGCTTCAAAGTTAGGTTAAGTAAACATTAAGTTCCATACATTTTTTTTATATCATATAATTTTTTCTTCATAATTTTTATTTATTATATGATGATGTATTTTAAACTAAAAAATGTTTTTTTTATTTTAAAATTTTTTTTAACTATACGCACTTAGTTTAGTGTTTGTTTGCGCATGAGTTAGTTAAGAGCGACGCGCGCGCGCAGTGTCGAGCCGCGTGCGAGTGCGCCGACTATGCCGATTTGGGTTAAGGCTAACTGGTAGGAAAAAAAATTAAGTACTTGATATGTAGTTTTTTTTTTTATTTTCTGTATACACGCCGTATGTGCGGACGGCTTAAATTTATATGTGTAATGAAACTATTACATAACTTAGTAACTTTTTTGTTTTCGTTGTTAGTTGAAGTTTTGAGGTTTTGATTACCATAAATTCATGGCAGATTATTCACTACATATAATTTGTTTATTTGGTTTATTCATTTGTTTCATTCACAGCTTGCTCGGATTTTTTGTTATTTATTGATTTTTGTTTTGGTGTTTTTCATGTTTTTTTTTACTTTGAACTAAATTTAGATTTAAAAACAAAAGAACAAAACAAAAACACAAAGATTGCAATGTTTTCTCATAGAATCATATTGCAATGGCAACAAAACAAATGACGTTTAGTAGTCTACTAGATTTGTAGCATTGGTATGAAACGTATAAGATTATTTCGCGAATCTCTGCTGTTTGCTCACACCGACAATCTTGTAATGGCTCCCAAAGAACAATCGCCATGCGCACTACCGTTCTAAAGGCTTAAAACCGCGCCGCAACACTCCATTTGCAATATTGCGATAATGATTACGCAACCATCGCTCAAGACTTCTTTGCTTCTTGTGTGTTACTTTACCTCTTGCGCATTTAAGACTCAACCTTTTGTGATTTAAGTTTTACGATTCAAGACTTAAATCACAACTTAAGTAGGGCCTTATATTAAAATAAATAAACGACGTACTTGTTTATTTACCTATAAAAGAAATGATTTGGTGACGCGTATAATTATGATTATTGGTTGAAAAATGAGGTAACGCTGGTTTGGTGATGTTGGTTGTATTGGTTCATTACTTCATTTCCGACGACCGTATTGCCATTAACAATCGAGACGCGTCCGCGAGCATTATTCGCGCAGACAGACTGCCAGACTCACAACAAAACGAACGAAATCGAAAGTTGTGTGGTGGAAAAAAATTCGGCACTGCCTGCCTACACATTAAAATGCGTATGAGAGCCGCGTGCGTGTGCATCATCGAAAATTATGCAATGTTGTTTTTTTTTTGACGACGTGGTTCATGTATGTTGTAAGTTTAGTTAGTCGATGCGCGCGCGTCTCTTGTTGAGTCTTCGTGAGTATGTTACTCAGCGCAAGAGAGAAGGCATTCGGGTCAAGGGGACTTTCCCTTCCGGTCGAACGAGAGACACATCTGAAATGCCGGGGTATAATGCCGATATAATATTCTCTTTGCCTTCGCCCCGCTGGTGAGTTGCTTGGTATATACGAAGTCATGAAATCGATTGCCACACACACGATTCCACTTGGTTTATGTTCAGGTTTCAGATTCGAGATTTAAGACTTAAGCTTAGTACGAAATTATGTCATAACACCTCTTAGTAAAGTGGAGGAAGCACGAGTTGAGTACGAAAGGAAGCAGTGTATGAGGCTTAAATGTCAAGTGTTTTGTTTCTCGAATTAATTGTTTGTTGGTATTATTTTTTCATACGTAGATATTGGTAAGGTGTTGTAATTAGTATTTTTGGTTAGTTTTTGTTCAGTTGTAAACAAAATTCCGGTGTCCTTTGAATTGTCTTGTTGATTTAGCGCTGCAAAACAAAACACGTAAGTGGAACGCAAAATCCTTGGACGCAAAACGCAATTTCCTTCTGTTTTTTTCATGTCAAGCAAAATGATTTCGATTGGTTAAGACATCACTAAACTTTGTTTATGAATGATTAAGAATATAATAATATTTTGGGTTTGAAATTTTCAAATTTCGGACTTTTTAATCAAAAATTACTTCAAAAAATGGATCAAGATTTGACATTTTTGTAAGGTACTCTTAAACGACTCGGTAAATTTTAATGAAATTTGTTTTGAAGTTACTTGATACTATTAGACAACTTTTGGTGAAAAGAAAATTAAAATAGGAGTTACCATTCAATAGATAATAATCAAAATCCTTACAAAATGGTCAAAATTTGTAAGAAAATTGATGTTTTTTGTCATGGATTTTTTACTACTTACTTAATTTGCTCCAAATTTGGTACGGAGATAATAAAAAGCATAAAAATGCTTTTGGTGAAAATAAAATTAAAATGGAGTATACCATTCAAGAAATATAGGCTTAAAACATAGCAAATTTATCAAAATCCATTAAAAATTTATGATAACTGCTCATATTTTTGGTATTTCTCATCCAATTTTGATAAAATTTTCTACAAATGTTTCCAATTATCCAAAATAACGTTTAGTAAAATGAAAATTAAAATCGACCTTTCCTATCAATAGTTATCCTACAAAAACAATCCAAAATCATCTAAATTTACTAAAAAATTGATACTTTTGCTTATATCTATTGTAATAATCAACCATTTTTTTCAAAATTTTGTTCAGACGTTCCCAATAGTACGAAACTACTTTTAGTAAAAACAAAATTAAAATCAAATATTCCTATCGAAAGTTATCCTTTAAAAACCGTTCAAAATCATCAAATTTTACCAAAAAATTGATACTTTTGCTCGTATCTATTGTAATATTAAATTAAACCTTATTTCTTTTGATTTCAGATAATAGCGAAGTAGTATTCAATCATTTGTCACCATCGCCGCCACCCCCGAGCAAATTACATCGTTCGGCAGAAGCCAACCGCGCATTACTCCACGGCATCCTCTCCAGCCAGCATGCCAACTTACATCACGCCCTCATCACAGCGCCCAGGACGTATTCGACGACAACCGGTGAGTAATTTCCACCGAAATGTTAACTCTACCCAAAACAACATTGCGTGTTATGTGCAATGTGCAAACTTACATAATGCCCAATCCTAGTCCGATACGTAAACAAGTCCATCTGCAGTGCTCTGCACTTCTGCACACAGATGCAAATCTATTGAGTGCCAATCATGTGCCGCGTTGAATAACCAAAAACGAACCCTTTCGCTTCGTATGTCAATAATTTCTCCCGATTCTTGGAAACTCGACAAACAAATTTAATACGTCGAATTGACGCAACACCGGCACGTGTGTGTTCACATCTGCTAGAATATATTTGTTGTGTCATTGTGTTGCATCGTATTGCATCAAAGGATTGATTTCGTTTATTTGGGATTGACATGTGAGATGAGCATGTGCGATGTGGGTGCTGCAAATATTGGGGATTATCGAAAATCTGTTATGTCATGATCATGACGGACCCTTAATATTGTCAACGGTCAATGTTTAGTTAGATAATATTTGCAAAATATCAGAAACCGAAAACAACTGAAGGTCTACCAAAAAAAAATCATCAGAAGTTTTTTCTTGGGTTATCTCATAATCGGATGTTGTGATTTTGCGGATTGTAATTGCTTTGTAATCTACACCCAAGAAGGGGTCCGGGATAGGGATCTCAGGTAATAAAGCATCATCGCATCAAGGTGTTGCTGTTCTAAAGATTGGAAGGTCCAGGCAGTTTTAGCCTCTTTCCTCATATCTTAAAGGGTCTGTTTAGGTACAAGAGGATGCGATGATGCTAAGTTGCAAACAAAACGGCTCACATTTCACGCCATTGTTGGGGGTATTGTCTCAAGGTGTTTAAGATACTTAGGACTCTTCACAGAATCAATGTTTGGATACTTATCTGGTGTTAGGTAATAGCTGTCATAGCCTGGTCCATCACCTCAGAGATTACCAACACAACCTAACACCTTTTGTAAGAATTAACCTTACAACTAGGAAGAAACCCTTCTGTTTTTTCTTTGTTTTTTTTTCTTCTTATCTATCCTAACTAAGTTAATCTCCAACCGAACTTCCTTAGTCATCTTCAGTGACTTGGTTTGTTCAGGAAATTTGTTTACAATTACTTTTGAATAGAATTGGACTTATCAGTAGACCTGATCTGAATACACAACATTGAATGGTGATTGATTTTTTTAATATTCTGAATACAAAAGTTTATAATTCTCACTTCTCACCATGAGTTTGCTTTCTTGTTTTTTTCCTGGGGTTGTTTTTGTATGATAATTTTTCGAATAGGAATATCCGACTACAATATTTGAAGAGCAATACTATCTCACACAACTAGTTTTGATTTTTCGAATTTCCTCACTTGGGTAGTAGTAATTCCATTACCAGAACGGTAATATTCCCAAAAAATGACGAAACTGGTTCTAGGTTTAAAGGAAGAAGGGTCTGGTGATGTTCTGATGGTGAAATTACATTAATGTCAACCCTTAAAACGTTAGGATCTAGTAGAAAAATAGAAACGAGTTGTTGTATGTGATGACCAGTGGTCACTTGGAGTTTGGAGGTTAGGTATAATCACTCTACAGAGGGATGGTTCAGGGAAGGGTGGATAACATTTTTTTGAAAGTTTTTAATTCCTTGTGCCGGGTATTACATCCCACTTGTCTTGTCTTTATCATGGAGAACAGGAGACGCTTTTAAAAGTGGCATTGGAGCAAGGGTGCAAACCATGGGAAAATTACATCAGTTTAAACTGACCACTGGTCAGTCAAGGAATTTAATTTATTCTGGACGAGGAATTTGTTTTTTAAAATTCGATTTGAATTTTTTAGGGTGCAAATTTTGTTTAGAATGTTTGGATTTTTACGATTTTGGAGTTTTTTTATTAATTTTCTTTTTAAGTATTTGTTTGGGGATGACTATGTTTTGTTCATTGATAGAAGGCATTATTAGGGATGTTTTGAGGAAAAAAAGATTGGAATCTGTCGCTTGGTTTTTTAGATATTTAGTGTTAAATTGGTGAATTTTTTTGATATCAAAATTTAGTTGTTGAGTTTTTGTTGATTTACTACTAAATTATTGGACTAGGTTTTGACCATGTTTTGTTATTTGGTGAAAGACGTCATGGGGGATGATTTGGTGAAAATAAATTTCAAATCTATCGATTAGTTTTTTAAATATTTAAGGTTAAAGTTGGTAAATGTGTAATTTCTTCAGGTTTCTTGATGTTTTTTGATATCTTTTGATTTGTTTCTTTTTAATTTTTCGACTAGATTTAATCAAATTTGATTAAATTGTAAATAGATATTTTAAGGGATGTTTGGACGATTTCGAAATTAAAATCTGTGGAAGGGTTTTTTCAATATTTGCTATAAAAGTTGATAAAAAAATATCAACCCAGACAGTGTGCAAAAATGTTTGTTGTGTTTTTCAATTGAATCTTCTCGTTCTTGAATTGGAAAAAGAGACACTTTGAAGGGAGGCATTGTGCTAGTGTCCGAATGTCCAAATGTCCAAAATTCTCAAGCCGTATGCGCAAAATGCAAAAAAAAGATCTACCCAGCGAAAGAATAAATCACAACATTTCATAGTGTTGAATGCGTTATGCAAATTGGCTGACTGCGCAATGCAAAACAATCAAAAAACACATGATCCTCGTGATCCGCCTTTGGTCACTGAGCAAAAGGATGGTTGAAGGGTTGGAATTGTTCTCACGAAAGGTACGGACACCGAGAGTTGCGTTCGCAAAACGCTTGCACGACGGAACTACTATCCAACGGTCATCGTAGGTAACGACATAATCGGGTGAATCTTCCCAGTCATCATTACGTAGCCGATGAAGGGGCGCTCGCGACGACCGACCAACCCTCGCGGCGCATAATAGACGTGATTAATGGGCAGCGAGGTCGGCGGGTCACGCCGGACATGTTTAAAGGGATCGGACAGACGCGCAGAAAGCGCACAATAGTGGCGCGGAGCGCATCGCGGAATCGCAAACAGGTTACCCCTTGTAGCGCCTTTCTTCCAGCAGTCACCACAACGTGGATCGTGTCCATATACACCCTTTCTTACGGAGGAACCAAGGAGTTGCGGAGCAAGGGGTGAAGTGAGACAAAGGATAATATGGGCGAAAGAGCCTAAAGGGGCTTTGCGTGCCTAAGCACTGTTTATTTACTGCCGGATTCGCCCGGCGACCTGAAGAATGCCGGGATAGTGAAAGAGGAACGAATATTTTCAAATGGTATTCATTCAGTGCTGAGGATTTAGGCTTAGATACAAAAACTTCACGTTTTTAGTTGTAGCTTTCCGCTTCTTGCAATCCGAGGTCCGAGTTTTTGAGTTGTGAGTTCCTTCTTTAAGTTATGCATTCCGATGAAGGGGACGAATGCAAGCGTGACTAATGATATGAACGCAGGCCCTTATTAATTACTTTTCTTTTGTTTTGCTGCTATTGTATGCGCGTTTTCGATACCAGACACTATTCTCACACTTTTTACGCCGTTCATGATCCCACTATATCGTGAACAACGACTTAAGACTTAAATCAAAGCCCTTGGCTATAAATTACAGTTCCTACGTTGGACTGCACCGGAATGAAGTATGAAGACTCAAAGACAGGAAGAGGAAGCAATTTTCTTCGTTAACATGAAACCTTTCAAGCGAAATGTCAGTTTTAAATCAAAATTAAATACGTTCTGTTCTGGATATGATTCTGTATAATATAGGATTGTATTTTGGATAAAAATGTGGGAGTTGGATAAGCAAAAGTTACAAAACATAGTAAACAATTTATGTTTTTTGCTATGGGTTGGCAAAATATTGGGCCAATTGTAACCAAATTTTGCTCAAAGATAAAATAGATTCAAATAAATGTTATGGTTAATAATAGTTGGATATGGAACTTATCAGTTAGGAGTTATTAGCAGAATAGTTACTAAAAATAGTAAAAAATAAGGTTTTTTGGTAGGGCTTTCCAAGTTACTTGGTCTACCTTCACCAAATTTTGTATGGTGATAAAATAGACGTAAATAAAGGTTTTCGTTTTAAATTGGGGGAAATGGGACCTACCAAGTAAGAGTTATCAGCAAAAGACTTACCAAAACTGGTAAAAATAATGGTTTTTTGCTTGTGGTTTTAAAACTAGTTGGTCCATCTTCACCAAATTTGGTTAGATCATAAAAAAGAACTTAAGAAAGGCTTCCATTTTTGTACGAACGAAATGGGTGGTACCAACAAGGAGTTATAAGCAAAAATGTTAATAAACTTAGTAAATAATAACCAATTTTAACTTAATTTTGTACCAAGATAAAACCAATTAAGAGAACACTTTTTATTTATTAAATTCTTTATTTCCAGGTTCTTTACCACCATCCCCAGCAGATTCCGGTGTCTCAGACGTGGACAGCTCATCCAGCGGTCACACCTCCACCGATGAACTCAAAGCGCGTCTACAACCCTCTGGTTCCTTAGGCCCACACTCTCCACTCGGCTACCACCACAACCAGCAATTCCTCACGCCCTATCACTATCCCACCGGACAGCAACATCGTTCGCATCTCTCACACCCTCAGCATCATTACGCCTCAGTGCGAACACCAAGTAAGTGCAACTTGATAAAATATTTGTCGCATAAAATAACAATCTTCTACTTAATTGCAATTACATCGCGGAAAAATTATCATCGGTGACCTCCTCTACATTTTTAATCATATGATAACCATACTACAACCAACAAATCAAGTGGCTGCTGCCGCACTGTTTGTGCGCCATTACGAGCTGATAGCGCTAATCTTTTTTTAAACATGTCACATCACGAAGAATAGACGACGTGGACATGTCACATACGAGTGCAATTCACAGCGCCTTATCACCACCTCAAACATGTTTGCTCGTTGAAGGCAAGCTCATTACAAATATTACAAAATGCCTATCTCAATATAAAAAAACGTGGCGTACAATACGCGATGCTGGCTGGCTAGGCTTAAGTGTAAGTGAGTGTGGATGATGAGTAGCTCGCGTCGGCGCAAACAAACTAAATATAGATACAATATTCGGCTGCATCGCAACACACAACAGGCGAAAATAAATTTGAACGCAAAATTACGCGTTAAATTTTTTTGCGGTGTGCAAACATTGCACGAAAAACGTCTAGAGGTTTTCTAAATTTACTTAAGTTATTTTTTAAGTTCAGCGTTAAGTAAAATTTTTACCGAACAGAATTAGGGCAGGTCAAAACCCAAACTAAACTAAAACGTAATTGATACATTTAATTTTAACATTTTCTAATTATTAATTCCCAAATCCGGTTATAAATTAATTAATATTGGTACTGATAATATTTTATCATGACCTTGTTTATTATTTTAAAGTTAATGCATCTTAAGTCTACTAAAGTTCATCATTAGTTACGCCGTTCTTTAATTATCACATAAAACATCAAATAATTCAAACTTTTGTTTAAAAGTTTTAAGTTGCCACTGTAATCACGGCTTAATGATGGCGTTTTAAGCTTTAAAACCCAGCGGGAGATATGTAAGTTAATTACGCATGCGCATAACTCTCGATTTCTGGCTGGTATGGAGCCGCGGGTATCGGCGTTACGTAAACCATGACCTCGCGCAATGTCACAGTCGAGACGGAAATAGAATCATCGCTGGCGTTTATGTTTAGAGCTCCACAACACACTCGAACGCATTGAACACAAGCGTAATGGCGCTCGAACGCGAACGCGAATCTAATCACACCCGACTCCCAGCCGACCAATCACGAACGAGTATTCCGATCCTGGTCGTTGTTATCAACGTCGCGCGAAATAAAAACAAAACACACACGCCGCCATGATCAATTACGGCAATGAGCCACACATTTTTTTTGTTTTTGGCTTCCAACAAAATTTTCAATGTTTCGCTCTGGCATCATGCAAGCATGGTGGTGACTTTCGCTTTCGTTTGAGGCGTTTTAGCATTTCAGACTTTCGGTTTCTATGCAGGAGAGCACGCCAACTCGTTAAATCTATTTATAAATTATAGCAAAAGGAAATGTTTTAGTTTATAACCTTGGAACAAAAAACAAAATATGTTTTTGGGTTTGTTTGCTTTTTGTGTTTCGAAATATCCCAGATAACCAAATCAAATATTTTCATTTGTTTTTATCAAACATAAATAATCAACTCCAAACTTTTGTTTCTTTTGTTTACATAAGGATTTCATAAAATTCGGTTGTTTTTTTGTTTGGTTATTTTTGTTGTTTTTCTAGGTTAGGTTAGGTTATGTCGCGTTTATTTTTATTAGATCGCAATTATTTGCTTTATTTATTGCTATTCGTTTTGCATTAATTTGGATAACTGGTTATTGTTGATGTCTTATTTACTGCGCATTAGTCTGGGGCCCAATAGCGCGCGGAACGTTAAAAATTCCGTTTTGTTGCCTCGGCGAGGTTTAATTATATACCGGCGTGTGTGTGTGGAGGCATAAAAAGCAGTAGTAAATAGACACACTGACCTATCCCATAATCCTAGATTAGGACACAACTCACCAGCATCTTTAAACCAATCGCAATGGCAAACTAGTCGAAAATAAATAAAAACAAAACACGCTAGTTGTGACAAAATAACAAATGACAATAACAAAAACAAAAGTTGTTACTTTTACTAATAAATAGAAAACATACGTGAAACAATTGAACCAAACAAACAAGTTGCGCTAGGTTAGGTATCAACAACAATAAAACAACTGAATGTCGATAAGTTAGGTTTCTAGTTAGAAAACAAAATTTGTTAGGAATATGACGTAAACGCGAGTATGTTGGAGTGACCTTGTAATAGGGAAGTGCGTTGTTCTATTAATAAGTACAGACCTCAAGCAATGGCTGCGGGCGCATGTGTGGCGTGCTTTAATTAAAACATCAAAACAAAAAATGTTTATTACAATAATTTGCATTGAATAATGTTTTTACGTAAAACGTAATGTAGACTAGTTTTCGTTTAAAGTGAGTAGTTGATTAACATTAAGTACAGTTTAGAATTGCTGCAATTGGTTGTATTGTGCGGTTGCGTTGCATTGGTCGCAAAGTGCATGATGACCTTCAGCTCGCGGAAAGTCGCAAAGTCGATGAACTAGTGACCGCCGCCGCTCGCGCTAGACAGAACCCGACTTCGCACATACACGTACATATTGGTGAGGAAGACGGCGTGTATGTATAAACCGCATCGCGGCTGCTTGCTCGGACCGGGCCGCCACATTTTGCCGCACACGTAACGCAGACGCGCGCGCCGCATTTCCGACACCAACTCATGCGCACTTTCATGCCGGCGCTTTCTGCCCACGACGAGCAGCGACAACAACGTCGAGGCGTCCCATTGGTGCGCTTCCTCCAAAAACAAAACACAAAAAACAAAATGCAAACAAAATTATTACCGGATTACCACGCTCGCTTGGATAATTCACGGAAACTTATCGTAAACATGCTAAATGGTGTTATACGACGTATTGTTATTGAGACATTAAATTGGTTTTAAGTTTTTATTCAATTTTTTATTAAGTTTTTAGTTTTACATTACAGAAAACTTCCAAAACAAACACAGTGGGTTCATTTTTTTTGAAAATTTTGTTGTGGGAGAAAATGCTGCAATTGAAAGCGAAAGTTTTCATTTTATAAATATCTTGGTGTAATGTTGGCAATTGCAATTATTGGCAAGAATCGAGTTTTCGGTGCGGAAAAATGTTGAAAGTAATCCAGAATGTTTGCGTTAAATCAGGTCTGGTATTACTTACGTTAATCATGATCATGCGCAATGAGGACTTTCGTTTTTTTTTTTATTTTTAGAATTTTATTCCCACAATTTTTTTTGATTAAAAACTAAACTTACTAACAGTTAACTAAATTTTAAGTTATCGTAAGTCGAAAGTTGCGCTGTGCTGTACGACTTGGTTGTGTAGTTGCAGTTGTGGAAGTTGTTGCAGTTGCAATAGTCGCGGACCTTGAATCGGGCGTCCACCCCGGGAGCCGGGCGTGCAGGCGCGCCAGGCGCGAGCGTGCACGCACGACGTTTTCTAACCCTTTTCCCCCTTTCGGCCCCGCCGTCATCGCGTCAAACGGCCACATCCTCCATCGTCCTTCTCGCACGCTCGAGATTTCATTCCAAAGCGATGATCGTTTCTCCTCTGTGTGCCTGTGCGCCCATCTCGTATGTCTATTATAGGTTTTTGCGCTTTTCGCTTTCTCTCTGTCGGGTTTGAACAGCGCTCGAACTTATTATGCGCGTCTGATATATCCCATCCGTCGGTGTCGACGCGCCATCCTATTTAGTCGAAGGCTATCCCATCCTTGGTGCTGTGATATAATTATAGCACGATTGTATGTGCCACATACCAGAAGATACATTACTTCAAGATAGTTTTCTGCATAAAAATGTTATCCTAACCTAAAAAAAACAAACATAACCTAACTTAACCTTAATGCCACCAAACGATGAATATTTATTGTTTTGACGTTTTCTATACCTCGTAGGCTATTGTTTGGTTCAAGGTTAAACAACGTCATGCATTTCCTGGTCATTGCTTCATTACTTCGCAAACAATACAATTAATAAATATTTGAGTAAAAATAAACAGGAAGTTATTTAACCTTAAAATGTTGGGTTAACTGTCAGAAGTTTTGAATTCCTAAATAAATATCCAAAAACACCTTGAGTTTTGAATATTTTTGATGGTATTTGTTGAGTTAAGTTCGATTGTATTAAATTGAGGGATGGGATTTAGAAAAGGGTCGTCAATTCTTAAATAAACGATGTTTCCCTTTCCTGGTGCATTATGTTTTGTGTATTGTGTGTAGTACCTGCTCGTTGGCACCGTACCGCATCGACACCGGCTTCCTTCTTCCGGTATTCAATACAATTCACCCTCTCACCATCAAATTCAGGTAGTTGTGGTATTCACAGCCCTTTATGCTTTATTCACATTGTGTTTGCGGTTTTGTCAGTCAAAGAATTGAAAGAAACATGTTCAAACATGACCTAAATATCTAAATTTAAAGATTTAAGTATTAAAAATCAATAAAAACCCAAAAAAAAAACATAAAAACGCAAAAACAAAAAGAACTTAAAATAGGTTATGTTACATTGCCCTCATTAAAACGAACTCATGCGTAATGATTGCATTATTTTATGTTGTCACTTTATCGGTTGTTATTGTTATCAATAATTGTATTATTGACTTAACACTTATATCACATAATTATATTAAATGCCAATGTCTTTGATTGTTATTTTTAAGTTACTTAACCTTAAAATTTTTGAACTTTTATAAATTTATGTTACGGTGACTTTAGGTACTAAGGGTTTGTTTCTCTTTTGTTTTAGTACCAGACAGTTACAGCAGCTACTTAACTACACTACAACAGCACCACAATCAAGTACAATCCACCCACCATATGCAACCGTACCATCATCATGGCGGCATGCATTCCTTCGCCACACCTTCAGCACCTTCGCCACCAAACAACCGCCACGCCATCCCTACATCAGTAATACAACAACCGACATCTAGCGTCAATGACGAGCTATCGTACATGCTCGAACTGGGATTCCCCCCACGTAAATTGAAGAAAGTCAAGAAACCAAAAGCCGAACCAGGAACTGTGAAGCGCAAAAGCCGCGAAGGTTCCACCACGTATTTATGGGAGTTTTTGTTAAAACTTTTACAAGATCACGAATACTGTCCACGCTACATTAAGTGGACGAACCGCGAGAAGGGCGTCTTCAAACTGGTTGACTCCAAAGCAGTATCAAGACTTTGGGGAATGCACAAGAACAAACCAGATATGAACTACGAAACGATGGGGCGAGCTTTGCGTTATTACTACCAACGTGGGATTTTGGCTAAGGTTGATGGGCAGCGATTGGTTTATCAATTCGTGGATGTGCCCAAGGATATCGTTGAGATTGACTGCACTGGAGCGTGAATACCACTGGAAGATGCTTGGAAGTCTCGATGATTTTTTAGTTACGTTAGCAACAAGTACAAGAAAAGAAAGAACGATAGGATGTATTTGTCAATGAGAGTATTTATTTCGAATTCGTACTATACATACATCATGATCACATCACCTTAGAGGCGAATGGCGGAGGAATGGCGAGTGTGGAGCAGATATTGGACACTAGCGACATCTACCGTCGATATGGCGACTCTAAAAGACATAGATTTTAATATTAATACGTTACAACGATTTTAGCATGCGTAAGCAGCGTAAGATGATGTTAGATCTCACGTTAATTGGTAATTTGAAAACATATGACGGATGGAATAGATTCAAGGTTGTGATAATGAAAATGAAAAATGTCCAGAATTGTGGAGGTGTACAAGTTGAGGGACAATTTTTAAAATTCACACAATGTTAATTAACTAACCGTTCGTTCTTGACAATAACTTGCAAACGTTATGGAAGTTGAAGCCGTGGAGGATAAAGTTTTAGGTTATGCACACAACATTTTTGCTCATTGATATTTAATTTGGTTACCATTATGTTTTAAAGTATTGTATGAAATTTTGATGTGAAGGAATTGGAATTCAAATGTGATAAGTAACAAAAAATGTAAGACAAGGTATTTTTGGGATAGATTTTTATAACAAACAAATTTAAAAGAAAACACAACGGTTGGTGCTGAACAGAGACTGTAGGTCTGTGGTGTAGGTTTGTAGGATTGAGTAGGAAATGAGACTGTGCGAGGTGCCTGGAACATTTCGGACACTTTGTCGTGTTCGAAATGTATGTAACGTAGATTGAAATGATAAATGATGCAGAGTTTTGTCAATATTTTTTACCGAATCACGACATTTTTCAAGTTATAACATGAGCGACGTGAATAGATTGGAATTGAGGTTAGGATAAAGTCAATAAGGTTTAACTCTTAAATGAAGGAACGAAAAATTACCAACTTTTAGCTCTCTTTGAACATAAACTACTATGCATATTTTAATACTAAATAATAGGGAAGTGTAAGCTCTAAGTGTTTTATAAATGTGGCTCAGTTGTAAATGTGGAACGAATCAGACACAAGACACTCACACGCAACAAGTGAATTACAAAATTACGAAAAATTGATCTCAGATGTACACTAAAACTCATAACTCTAAAAAAACTCATGGTGGTGGAGACCAAAACTTTTACCTTAACTTTTGATTGACATCTTTTGCTAGCAAAAAATGACACACGTGCGGTACTTAAATACGCGCCTGTGTTTTGTACAATTTGGTCGATTTTTTAATTAATTAAATTAATTCTTATTTATTTTACGTGTCTACTAAGTGTACATTCTGTATAGTATTTATTTATAAAACCGATGCTGATGGTGTTTTCAAAATCACACCGCCATCTTGAACGAAAAGATAAAAATGAAATTATTGATTGTTATTAACTGTTGTAACGTTCTGTGATTTGTATCTACAACTTAGTTTAATTTAAGTTCCCGTTCAGACAAAACACTACACTTACAATTATTACAAGATAAACAAATAAAATAAAAAAATTAAATACTGCTGCCTTACACATAAAAACATATAAACACACAATGTGTTAATAGTTTGGTAATGCAAGAAAACTATATAAAAAAAACAACGTTAATCGTACCTCTTTCAAGTGTCTTCATTAGTAAAATTAAAAAAATTAAAGTTTAAACGCGCCAAACAATATTGACCATGTTAAAACAAAACAAACTCAGTGCAACAGTTCAGGAAATTAAAATTTAAACATAAAAAATTATATTTACGTGTAAGAAATTTACAAAATAAGTAAACACAATTGTAACTCTGATTATGACGAAACAAGAAGTTCATAAAAAGCGAAAAGTACATAGATCTATTATATTTATATTTATAAAGTATATAACGATAATGTGAAGATGAAATTTGTTTGTAATTGGATTAATCTATACTAAATAATTGTAAAACAATTGATAAACGTTGATCGGTGATCGAACCCAGGTTTCAAACTCAGTGGACATTTTATATTGTATGTAAATCCTTACATATTTTTGAACGTTTTGACGAACGCACAATACAATAAATCACTATATAGAGTTTAAATACTTTTATATATACTAGAAGCAGAATGTATCAATGTAACTGCATTTGCGTCCAATACAAGATTCTTTCTACTCGTGAAAAATCATTCAGAACATTGTGACAACTAAATGTGAAATAATGAAGATTCTTAGTTAAGTTAGGAACACAAGTCCTTTGTTGAGTGTTGAAACCCTTTATTGCGTAATGAACTATAGAATAATAGTTAAGATTTACTGTATTTTTCGTTGATCAGGACATGTTTTTGCATTTTTTTATATGTTTACAACTCATAACTGTTCATACTGTATATTTGTACGACGATTGTTTTTTTGTTTTGGTCCGCATTTTTTATTCTCAACACAATTCAAGCAGGTGAAGAAAGCAGTAAATATGGATTTATAATCGTTACATAGTTAAATAGTTGAATATATAGAAAGAGGACACTTTAATTAAACGTATTCATTAATTAAATAATTAATACGCAAGCGTAAAGTTTAAATAAATGTAAACTAAGCTGTGGCCGCAGACCGATTGGTAATGGATATAATGTCAATCAGTAAATGACGAATCTTTTCTAGATGCGATTTATGGACGCGATTTATGGAATTGCAGGATTTGAAGATGTAAATGTGGAGATGTGCGAAATTGTTTGGTGATATTTGAAAACAGAGATGTTAATTGTATATATAGAAGTTAATTAAATTGTAATTATAATTATATATATCCCAGAATCATTATGATGGAGTATATTGCAAGATGAGAATACATTTTTTAATTAATTATGATTATTGTATAGATTTATTAAATATGATAGGATTTAAATTGGAAGTACTTTTATTATATATAAATAGTTTATTATTGTAATATTTTGTCTTATAAATACTACTAATGTAGTTGATAATTATCTAATTTGTGTTATTTGGTACCTTACTATCCTTATTTAATTCAATTTCCGCGAAAATTTAATTTAATAATAATAAAATATTACGTGTTTAGAAATTTTGCTATAACTTTTCTGTGCATTGTACGAATTTAATGAAACTTACAGTAAATATTCTTAAAAAGTCACTCTATAAAGTATCGAAAACCACAACTTTGTATCTTAATTAGATTTTACGTTACAGAGCATTAAAGTTGAAATTAAATTACAAAATTTAAAATATTTTAAATGTTTTATTAAATAATTGGTTAAAACGCAATAATTCGTTAGTGTTTTACTTTAAATAAATTAAATTTATAGTTTAATAATGTTTATTTATTGTTACACATAATTTCTTATGTGATTAAATTAATTATTTATCGCAATTTATTTAAATAAATTCTAGTTCTGAAAGGTGATGACAGATGCCGCCACCGTTTTAATACTAAAACTATAAACTTGTACAAAGTTTATCTGCTATTATTGCTAATTATTATTATTTAAACGTTATTATTTGTTGCATTGTGTCTAATTTTTGTTATTTTCTTTGTTAATTTTATTTTGTTTTAGTATTTTCTTTTTTTATGGTTTGTAAAGTATTGCTTTAGTGTATATTGGGTTGCATCTTTTGGTTTGCGCCTGAACTAAACCTTCTTATAAGTTTTTTTTTATTGTATTGCTCGTTCAATGCATTCACCTGCTCTAAATGGCGTTATACACTAATTTGTTACTAAATCTTTAAATTGTATAATATCTATTAAAACGTTATTTAAGCATTAATAATATCGTGTTTTATTGAAGTGAATATCTCTGAAAGGATAAAAATGTCCAGTAAACATAAGTTTGTTGAAGGTAAGCAATAAACAAAAATCAATACTTGCATGACTATTTAGTTTTAGTCGAAATGTTTAATCTTAATTGATTTCTTTAGGAGAAAAAGTTTTATGTTTTCATGGAC
>JARJDS010034707.1:0-28397 GCA_030264155.1 Atheta pasadenae | reverse complement strand
GCCAAAGGAACCACGATCCAGATTAAATACTTTGGGGTTGTTCTTAACTGTGTTGGAGGCACACACAAACTCCCTTTCAACTTTCCTAAAAAGCGGACGGGCTTGCAGGCGCTGGCTCATGGTCCCGTTGGTTTTCATATAAAATTTTTTATAAAAAAGTTGGATATAATCAGGGGTGTGTTGCAGCCGGTTCGGTCCGGTTCGATCGAACCGTTTGATAAATTTTTCTGGAATTATCGAACCGTTTGTTGAAATTAAAGAAAGCGGCGCGAACCGGTTTAGTGTGTTTAGCAACACACCCCTGGATATAATGGCTTCCCTTACAGTGACATGTCGCTTATTATGACCCATTTTTAACAAATTATGTTTGATTGGTCATTATAACCGGACAGGATTCTTTACACCTGCGGTAATGTTCGTTGATTCCCGACAAAGTTCGGGAATATCGTACAGAACATTAGTGTCAATTAGTGCTAAGAAACCGAATATATTATACTTATACTACTAAGTACATATAATATATTTGTAAGAAACAATGAAAGTGGCAGGGAAGAGGAAGTTGAGGAAGCACCATTACCTACCGTAGAAAAGGCATTAGAAACGTTTAAAAAGGCAACAGAATTATTATCACGATTTGTTCACAGCAATATTGAAAATGATAATTTTTAGTGCTGATTACGTGCAATTTTAATTTTGATTTAATATGTATGTATACATATGTAATTACTATGTTTCTGTATTAAAATACTTATGTACATTTGTATATATTTACATAAAAAAGGTTTTTCATTTCACTAAACGCTTTGTATGACTTCCGCTTATTATGACGTGTTTATCAGTTCCCTTCGATGGTCATTATAAGCGGACTCTAATGTATACACCACAGAACATATACCAACATATACTAAGAGAAGAAACAATTCCATATATTTGGCCAAAAGCAAAGCGATTGGTGCGTTCGCGACGGGTATACAAAGTACTAATTTCAATTCAGAGCCATTCATTTATTTACTTTATAGAGCATGAGCCCGTGACTGCCAGACCTTCGTTATTTTAGGAAAGTTGTAAGGTCGTTTATGTGTGTCTCCAACACAGTTAAGAACGATCAGTAAATATGAAATCTGGATCGTGGTTCCTTCGGTGGTGTACGTTCCAATCAGTTCCAATCTTATCTTTGTCCCACTTTGTCCATTGTTTCCTCGGTTTCCTCGCCGGAAGACTCGTTCTTCGCGCAAACCATCATGCCTCAGTGGGGGATGCGCAGGAGTAGGGACCTGAGTGCATGTGGTTGTTGCCTACCTCAAAAAGTGCTTCTTTACACTTATTTCTTTGCATTCAACCACATTCACCCCTAATTTGCTTAACAGTAGTGCGGTCACACTCTGTTCTGCAACCGAAAGTAGGCCGAAACCACAGCCAAAGTGGCCAAAGCGTAGCCGCGAGTAACGAAGTTAGGCGAGCGTGCACAACAACTTCCGAAATGAGTTTCGGTTTCGACCGAAACACTAGTTATGGTCGGATACTACTTAAAACATTAACTATTTCAAACTATTTACACATAACTTTTATAAAAAATGATAAATAGTTACAAACATACTGATAGAGACAATAATTAAGCTACAAATGAAAAGTTATTGTGGTTTAAAACCTAACCTAAAATAAAAGCATTTTGTTTAGTATAATATACTTCCTTAATGTCGAATATACATTTTAAACGTAAGATGTTTTGATATGTTTATTGATATCAATTGATAAATATATCTGCCTCAATCTGTCTATAGAAATCTATAAACAATCTAAAACTGTAAAAACTGTAACACTAAAACATTATAAATAAAGCCCTTAGATGGCGCTAGTATGTGTTGATTTAATTATTGCAAGCAATTGAAAGTTTTGAAAATATTCAAGGATAACATGCGCGAATCACACAAATCTGTCTTTGTTTAGTAGATTTACTTATTGTTATGCGTGCTTGGTATGATAATGAAATTCCGCATATTAATTATGCATGAACTGTGCATATGCAAGTCCTGAGGCGGTGGCGGACGCTTGTTGTTGGAACAACTCCAGTTTTTCTGAAATGCTTACATTATAAATAACTTAATGCGGCGAGCACGCATCGAAGGCGGCGCTCGCTCAGCCGCTGAGTGTTCGTCAGGCAGCTTAAGTCAAATCCCGGAGTCGTAAACATGATACTCGAAGCCGTCGCGTCGCGCCGCGCGGCCTGTTCGCGCTCCGTATCGCATAATGTGTTCTGATAAGACGCGTGACCGTGTGTGTGAACTGCGATGCGAACATGGAACCGACGACAACGAGCACCAGCACCACCAGCAGTGGAGGCGGCGGCGACGATGGCGAAAGCAACACTTTCGACAGCATCGTTGTGACTACGCACGATCTGCAGGACTGTTTCGATGAAAGCCTAGACGTGTGTTTTAGCAAAGTGTACGAACAATCACCAGTGATCAACTTCAGTCTGCACTCGCAGGATGACGAACGACCTGAGAATTCTACGTACTTGGGCAAGTTACATGCGCAGGACGAAAGCGCTGGGTGAGTGTCATGTGGGTTGAGTAAATTTGAGTACATACACTAAAAGCGCTTCTCAATATCTCCAACCCACACAAAATCATTTTAAAGGGTGTGTTAGTATAGAATGTACGTATAACTGACACGATGCAATTACATATAGTCATCAGCATCATCGTGCCAAATTTAGCGAGACGCGTATATTTCGCGAAATAAATCAAAATATTTTCTGTACGCTTACGCACGACACACAGTGTGCTATAAGGCGATATAGCGGACCAAGCTGTTTTCTCAGTATCCTGATACGATTATATAGTAAAATATATTGTTGTAGAGGTAATTTAATTCGTAGGATTCAAATATGTCATCAGATTTTGGTTTAGGAGATGTTAAAAAAATGTATATATTATTTGATATTTTTGTATAGAAGTGTATATTGTGTTGCCTATAATACATGTTTTAAAGCGCCTGCAGCAAATAAACTAATATTTTTTTTATTATTGTAATTATCCAATTAATAAAATAAAAATAAAATTTAATTTAAGCGGTTCTTAAATTAAACATTCAATTGAATGAAACAATTCTACCAACTTCTACTTCATGTTGCGTTTCTTGCAGTTTCTGATTTGGTTACGTGTCTCGTGTCATTGCATTCAGATTGCATTGCAGGCAGTGTTGGTGTAATGTTAGTGGCCATAGATTTTAGATTAAAAAGTAAAGCTGAACCTCGAAAATAATCAAATTTATATATTTTATTTTGTAACGAAGCAAAGATTGCCCCGTAAAGGTGTGGGTCGCCAAGCTCTTTAAAACACCAAATACCAAAACACGTGGACGATTTTATTTAACATGAAGAGGTTTACATACAGGTTAACTTATACTCGCGATATATCAGGCCGTCGTGAATTACTTAAACTCAGCGATAAACAGCCACTTAATAGTACCGCGAGTTGTCAGGTCAATCGGATAGTACCTCTTCGGTGGTGTACGTTCGAATCTCTCTCTCTTCGACAGCCCCGTCGCAGGAAGCCTCGCCGTAAGGCTCGTCCTGCGCGTTGAACATCTTCCCTCAGTGGGGGATGCGCAGAAGTAGGGAGCTGCGCATATGATGTTGCCTACCTCAAAAAGTTCTCCTGCACAATTTTATATTTTTCAAAGCAGTGTAATTTAATACATTAATGTACGATACTTTTCTCATAAATAACTCTGGAGGATATGGATGGAGTTTTAATCTTTCAAGAACTTTGCTAATCATTTGCCCAAAAAAATTAAATTTGTAACAAAGCAAATATTGCCCCGTAGAGGTGTGGGTCGCCAAGCTGTTTCAAACACCAAATACTTAACAAGTGGACGACTTTATTAACAAACGAACAGAAAACTTCACATATAAACTTAGACTAACGGTCTATCAGGCCGATATAAAAGTCTCAGAACAGTACCGCGAGAGGTCAAGATAAATGATTTGTTCTATTCGGTGGTGTACATTCGAATCCCGTCTGATCCTGTCTTCGTTCACTGTCTGCTCCAAGGTAGAATCCAGTAGACTCGCCGGAAGACTCGTCCTGCGCGTAAACCATCATGCCTCAGTGGGGGATGCGCAGGAGTAGGGACCTAAGTGCATGCGGTGTTGCCTACCTTAAAAAGTGCTCCTTCACAATTATATAAAGAATAAGTAATTTAAACACTAAATACTCTAGATTTTTTAAGTGTAGGATATAATTTGAAGTTCTCTGAAGGCATTAGCTTCAAAATTGAGTTAAAAAAATAGTCAAAAGTGCAACTGGTTAAGTACGCATTATCGGGGTTTATTGTGTATTTTGTGGGCTCACATGTTCAAATCAAGTTTATTTCAGATAATTCTATATAAAAAACTATATAAAAATATTACCTACACCATTTGATACATTTTTATTAACATTGAAAATCAAACATTTTCGACCAGTTGGTCTGGTAAATCGCAATCCGACACACAGTGCGACGCGCGCTACTGCCACCACGAATGCGGAAACATGTTCAAACTTCGTTTATATCTAACATGACTGATATCTATATTTGTCACAGTGTATCACATGCAGTTACTAACCTACACAACGTTATAATATAATACAAACAAGTCACCAAGATCTAATAATTAACATAACTTTTTGCTTTCTGACGTAGTTTATAATCGCGGGTTCAAACAAAAAAGCAGAACTATACTTTTATTTACATGCACACCTAGCAGATTATAATACGCAATATTGATGATAAAATTCACAACAGCGCACAAGAAACAAAAGTTATTTCTTCTGTTTGCAGCTATATCCACCATACAATATCACCAAATGAGATTTATATGCACATCAACCCGGGCGACTCTGGTTGTATGCCAGATGAACCATCGCATGCCACTATTACCATCCACAGTACAAATCCAGAGACGAAAGAAACCACAGTGAATCGTTTTAATTGCGAATACGATGGTTGTCTACGCACCTACAGCACAGTAGGAAATTTACGAACGCATATGAAAACACACAAAGGTTAATGCTTATAAGTCTTATAACGCATGCGCACTCACCCCAATTAATAATTTATTTGTTCACAGGTGAATTTCGTTTCAAATGTTCGGATCCCAGCTGTGGTAAAGCATTTCTCACATCATACAGCCTCAAAGTGCATGTTAGAGTCCACACAAAAGTGAAACCATTCGAGTGTACGCATAATGGCTGCGAAAAAGCCTTCAATACGCTGTATAGATTACGCGCGCATGAACGGTTGCATAACGGTAGGACTTTTAACTGCGATTCTGGTGGTTGCATGAAGTTTTTTACTACACTCAGTGATCTCAAGAAACATATTCGAACGCATACCAAGGAAAGGCCTTACAAGTAAAATTAAAATTGTTATACTTACGTTAATGGTATACATAACCTAGAATTTTTGTTTTTTTATTGAAGATGTGGCGAGGAAGGGTGCGGAAAGGCATTCACAGCCAGTCATCATTTAAAAACTCACCTTAGAACCCACAGTGGTGAACGCCCATACGCATGCGCGGCTAATGACTGTTCACGAGCGTTTGCAACACAACATAGTTTAAAGTCTCACATTAAAACACATCTTAAAGGAAAACATTCTAAAGAAGAACAGGATTTAGAACATGACAAATCTACTAGTGAGCAAGTGAATCAAGGTGTTGTTATAGAATCAGATGATATCCATTGGAATGATAACAACGGTTTGTATTTTGTAATTATCAATATGGCGTCTTAACTGGTTGTTATTTTTTGTTGGTTATGTAGAGTTCCAATACGATGTCTCAGCGGGAGTAGATTTGGATGTGGATGTTCCATATACGGCGCAAGTGCAACCAATACCTGGTACCAGCGACATTTATCTAGAAAATCAACAATTTGTATCAGCGATTGAAAAAGATCTCACTACTAATTTTGAAATTGTGAACGGACTTAAAAACTACGCGACTATAAACACCGCAGAACCAGTAGCAACACATCTACCGTATAATTTAGGTACTGAAATCGTCGCTAACGAAGAAACAATCAAAGATACCCAGATGGAACTTAACGAAAACTCAATCATCACTGAGATTGAAAATGCAGGGTTGGATTTGTACAATTTAAAAACCTGTGACTACGTTCCGGACAATGACTTAAGTTTAAATAAACAATTGTACATGCCGGAAGCTTTAGAAATGTCCTTAGTTACCGATGAAGAAGCGCCATCTACATGGATTGATGCGATGAAGTTACTTAACACTGACCCGGTGAATATTTACGAACCACTTAACGAATCACCGATTGCGCTGCCGACGGCAATTCAGACTTATATACATTTAGAAAACACACCACAAGTATCACAAATGAAAGCGCCGAATAGTGATGTGAATTTGTTGAAAAACTTAACGGCTGATGCGGATATTTGTAAATGTGTTGATTGTAAATGCGGCCCTTATAATAATTGTCAAGGTAACGATGAAAATGGATGTTGTGGTTCGAAAAAAACAAATACGTATGATTTACAGTTATACCAAACATCAGAGATTATGCAGCCAAGTGTACATAGTACGCAAACTAAACAATCAATGCAAAATGGCGGCCAAAACGAAGCTGGTGAATGTTGTGGAGGCGGTAATACTAATAACCGAACCATAAATAAACAAAACGAACAAAAACAAATAGTATTGGAAAGTGGTTGTTGTGGAAATAAAACAGTGCCGTTAACAACACATCCGCCATCTTCTTCTAGTGATTGCACAACAAAAGGCAATGATTGTTGTGTGGTGGTTTGCCTTAAATCTCTGGAGCAGTTAAAGGATATGTTGACGAAGGCAAAAGGTTGTGGTGGGTTTGAAAAACTTACAATCGGTTGCGTTCAGAATGAATTATGTGTTGTGAAGAAATAAATATTGAACTTTACCTATAACCGGAACACAACAAAAACAAAAAATGCGCAGTATTTGAAAGCCTAGCTGATTTATTACAAAATGTTTTCGCCGATTAGACTGCAGTGTGATATTAATTAGAAAAAGTGTATTCACTAAAAAAATAAGAAAAAAATTGTACGCGTTAACCGCTTATAGGAGCCATATTATTTTTTATATGCAATAACATTAATTTAAAAACGTTAAAGTCTTCAAATTGCAAGTATGTGATGACTCAAAATGCTAGTCTGCACATGTGTAGCAAAGTCAAACATTAAATGAATAAGCAAAACATAACCAAACTTCACTCACATTTTTTTACGTTTTAAGTTACAATGTAAACTGATAGTGTGTGATTGAATTCAACCGCACACATTCGGAATGTTCTAAAACATTTCCACAACAAGACCAGTGTCTTCTTCCAGGATGACCGTCATGTCCATGGCCACAACCTTTATAACCACCTGGCATTCGTCCTTTACAACCACACGTAGATTCTTTACTTCCTCCACTTGAACAGAACGTGCAACAATGGAATGTTCCATGGTGTGGACGTAGTGAACGTACTAATATTGTATATGGTGATTCCTTTGTTTTTAAAAACAAAAAAAGCAAATTGTAACAAATGATTATCGTAAGAGGTATAAATTGGTTTTAACTTACTTTGAGCGGCTCCCCTTTGACGTTCACGTGTAAAAATAGTTTGCCGGCAACATCAGGAACAAATTGCAATAAATAGCTGCCGTCGCGTTTGTCCTCCACGTGAACGGGGAGGGTGCGTGACGAACCACCATCGCGGTGTTTCAACTCAGCGTTTACCTGCTCCCCGCCGCGTTGTAAAGCGTTGTCGCTGCGGTCGCGCGTTTCCAGTGCGGCTTCCGCTCGCCTACCAACCCTAAGATTTTGTAAGCCTGCAACACGCAGCAAGCTTACGTCATTTGTCAAAGTCTTTAGATGCTAAACTCAATTTACGTTGATTTATTTTAGAGGATATGGTAAGTCAAAACATTTTATGTTGAACATAACCAAACATTTTCTACTTGTACTTAACATTATAATGTAAGGGGTGTAAACAACATGTGGTGTTAATTTACTCCCTATTTCTTTCAAATTTTACTCTACTTTTTATATCAAATGTATCTTCGCAATGTACTTACCGTCGGTATGCAACACACAATGCTTCACAGCAACTGTTTGTGTTGTGATAACACCATAAAGCGGGCAACACGCGTTTTCATCAGTTGTGGTCGATACTTCTTCAGGTAAAAACTGCAAAGATTCGCTGATTTTTAATTCGGGTAATAAAGCTTCTGATTTATAACAAACTTCAAGCCTTTTCATGACTGGTGCAACAAAACTTAACAATTCAATCTGGCTTCCTTCATTCAATAAATCATTAGCGAACCGAATTGCTTCTTCTGCGTCGTGAAATTGCTTTTGGAGTTCATTGCGATGTGCATCGACACTGTTGAGTTTTTCTTGGCGAGCATACCGTAATTGTTTGAACAAACGTTCGCGGTGTTCTTCCACAGCTCGAATATAATTTGCAGTAAATCGTTCGATTTCATTTTCTATCTGGTTGCACTGACTTTCAATACGTTCGGCTGTAGTTTCCAGCCGAGAGTTTGCGACCAGTGACTTATCAGCGGAGGATTTTGCACGGTTTACCGCGATTCGAATGTTTGTTGTTTGGATTTTGGCTGCTTTACTCGGCGATTCTAGGTTATGACTGCGATGGAAGGAGTTTACACAATCTGTACACAACACCTAACAAAACAACATGTCGTCAGTACAACAAACAAACAAAAATGTGATTTTAAGTTTCGTAATTAAAGTTTTAAAGTAGTTTCAATTTTCAGTTGTTAGTGTGTGCCTAAAATTGTGACTAACATGACACGTAGCACGTGTGACACGTTCGCTAAACGCGCACCACACGTGTTTATGATAAACGGAGACTTCCGCAGGCACATGCCATGCTGTTATGGTGTTATGGACTATTAAGTTTTGCTTTAACTCAGTTTAAACGCATTAGCTCACATTTCCATTCTACCACCCTAAACTTTAATTTAAAATAATAACAAACACTCTTAACTTTTATAAATAAATTAAAGCGTAAGTTAATATTAAAATATTTACATTAAAACTAGTTGTTTTTATAAAGTCTATTTAGGTTATGTTTACTCACCTGTGAGCAAGTAACGCAAAAAGTCGTCAACTCACTTTCCGGATGTTTTTGACACATAACCTGTCTCCGCACTTTACTAATTCCACGTCTGCGCGCTTCGTCCAGTTCTAAAATTTCGTGATTCCATCCTGATTTTTGTTTACTGTGTGAGTCTGCGCATTGCCGACAAAGACTTAATGCACATTGTGTACATCTTGTTTTGGCCTGACAACAAGAAAATACATAAATAATTTTTCCTTTTTTTACAGCAAGCTGTCATACATTAACCTCTAAAGGACATGCGTCACATAATAACTTCGTACTCGGTGAATTCAACGTAGCCAAAACCAAACGATGCAGGACGAGATAATTGATGGGAAATCCTTGCACGCCATCGTCAGGTATATCAGACCTAGTGTGACATAACGGACAAGGAATATAATTCGCGTTCTCCACATAAACATCAATATTCTCCAATTTCTCGCTGACGTAACCGGAGCCTGAGCTGGCTGAAAATCCCAATAGACATTTAGTCACTTGCAAGGTTTCACAACGCAGCTCGCGTGTGATTTACAGGATTAGAATTATAATTTGATTTGTCTTTAAAGATACCCAAGGTTAAAATACAAAAAGTTACTTCATGTACTCGTAAATAGTCTAATAGCAAAAAAAAAAACCAACTTACAATCACATTCTGATGAAGAACTTGTTATTAAGTTTTGTAAACAACTCATACAAAAAGTATGCAGACATGGTAACACTCTCGGTTCAATGAAGTGTTTTTCACACAGTGGACATTTAAGTTTTTCAAGTTCTTGAGCATGACTAGCTTTACGACTTGCGTTTGTTTCGCTGGTTTTCGCTGGGTTTGATTTGGATCTGTCATGAGAAATTTGTAGAGATGATTTGGGTGATTCAACGGATCTACGTTTTGTCGAATTAAAATCTTGGTTTTGCTTACGGCGTGAAAACGAACCGAATATATACGAAAACTGTTCAATTTCCATCATCTAATAAAACAAAACACTAAAATTATTTTAGCTTAATTTACAATTTAGGTATTTTTAAAACATATGAGGTTAAGTTTTATATATTATATTTTAATATAATATTTGGAATATCGCATAAAAATACACGCAATGTACTCGTAGTAAATTCAGAAAATAACAGAATTTATAATTTTTTCTAAATAAAAAAATACAAAATTGAGTTGCATACATTTAATCTTTATAATTTAAGACTTGTTGCATTATAGATCTATTTAGTTTTGTTAGTTTGTGACGCTTGGTTTTGTTTCGGCATTTCATCGTTTCGGATTCAATTATAAATCAGGTCAAGTGTACGTTTGTTAGCTTGGGTCTGTGGCTTGGGTTTTGAAACGCGTGCGACTAATTAAAATCAAAATAACTGTCGTTGTCTAGTCAACTAGTGTCATTCAGAGCCGAGTCGATAAAATTGATGATGACACTAACGTATGTAAGTGTGCAAGCATGCAAGAACAGCTTTAATTCCACGTTAGTTGATAAATGCTATGCGCAACTTGCGAAAGCTGTGCGAGGAATGTGACGACCGCAAACGAACGGTACGCGGACAGTAGCGAATCAATATGCAAATTTTTCTGTAAATTGCTGTATTAATCAATGAATCGTCGACCGGAAATCAACTTATCAACCGACATCAGGTATCAATTAAAAATCTGTTTCTTTAATTAGAACATTGGACTTTAACTTGAAATAGTTTTGAGTGCTACAAGCTTACAAAATGTTTGGAAATGCGCAAATTGTTAATATTTGTTGTAAAATATAACAGAATTTGTAATACATTTATTTATATTTTTAATTTAACCAACAAAGTGCAATGTTTTGTTTTTTTAAAACTCAAATAAAAGGTTAATTGCTTCTATTTCTATTATAATTTAGTATTAAACTTACATTTTAATTGTAGACACTATTTACACTTATGATTTATTATTAATTGCATTCATTTCTGATTGTTTTTTTTAAGTTAATGCACAAACACTTCGCACATGTCTTAAAATAAATTTTTGATCTATGAGAATAGATGTCGATATGAATAGTCTAGCACTCGTTTCGCAATTAAGAATATTATTATAAAGTTTTGCAGCGAGGCGCGTGCGAGCGCGTTAAAAATAAGTAGACGCACGACGTCGTCGGTGGTGATGGCGTCGCGATGCGTCGTGCAGGTTATGCGGACGGAAGCAGACTAAAAGTTTTACTTGAGCCAGCTTCAGCCATCATACTTCTTGATATGTGCAAGTGTATAATTTAATATGTGCGTGAGTTTTGCGTTGTAATTTTGACTATTACGCCGGTGCTGCTTTAAGAGAAGATAAGTAATGAGTTTGTTATTTTAACTATAATTTGTTTTTTTTTAACTCAAAAATTATATTTAATGTTTATATGTGTTACGTGAATTCCAAATAAAAACAAAAAAATTGCTCAACTTTGAAGGACAAGATAAAAATATATAGGGGGGATGATCAGGGGTTGAATCATACTTTAAAAAAATGTAAATTGTATAAAAAATCAAAGAGTAAAAATTGAGTATCAATTGTTTATTTTCCCAGGCAAGCAAACCGAAAAATACTATGCTTGCGCATAAACTTCCATAGAAAAATCGCAAGCTTTGGAATAACAAGTATCAATATTTTAGAAATGATCTAAGAGTTTAATTTGACAACTCTTAAACTATCCAAAATACAAGTTTGCAACCTGCAAAAAACTCAAATATTCATTAAGACCACATATTTATTTAGAACTAACAGTTCCCGCATCCCCAACGCCACAATTCACGTTTTTTTAATCTTTTACTTACAGCTTTTGATAAATATTATACATTCGAAATTCTAGACTTCAATGCGGACGCAAGATCACATTGAGTGCTACAAGATTACAATTTTTTTCCTTTCTGATTTGGGACATATTATAATCTAATTTTTTGCGGTGTCAATACGAGAGCAAGTCATACAATTGGCCGTTAAAGCATAATTTTTTTTAAATTTATGCCAGCTATTCCCAAAGTTGGTCCTTAAGTTTTGCTATTTGTCATTACAAATGCAAGAAATGTGCTGATTACGTGCAATTTTGATTTTGATTTAATATGTATGTATACATATGTAATTACTATGTTTCTGTATTAAAATACTTAAGTACAAATGTACATATTTACATAAAAAGGATTTTCATTTCACAAAAAGCTTTGTATGACATCCGCTTATTATGACGTGTTTGTCAGTTCTGGTTAGTTTCCTTCGATATCAAGCGGACCCTACTGTACCTACAACCATATATACATACTTTCATGTTTATATATATAGATTATAGAAGATAACCAATTATTTGAAAACATAACAATTTCAACCTGAGTCTACAAAATCCAATAATTCTGAAGTTTCCTGTAATCCGATCTTCTTAAGAATTTGGGCCATTGAAAGGGTTAAAAAGGCTATTTTTTTCATATATTTTTTCAAAAAACTACCAAATATAACGAAATAATTTTAACGTGCTTTTAGAAAACATGTTAGTGACTATATACAATAATTGTTTTGAAGTGATTTATTTAAAAAAATAAGTCCCCGGCCAGACAAACAGCTTCTAAAATTATTTTAATCATAAAAAACTATAGACATACGTAGGATTTTTGCTATATTTTGCGTTATAAAAACATGCTTCCATAGAGAATGTATATTTCAAGATATATTGTAAATTTCAAGTCATACGGTTGAAAATTGTCTGAGTTATTTGTCCGACCAACTTAAAAAATGCAGTTTTGAGATAAACGCGTTTAAAGTTTTGATGGCCGCACTCGTAACATTTGAACTTATTAATCTTCATTTTTTTATTATCAAACGGTGTAAAATGTTCATGAGTATTTTTTATGCAAAAGTAAATCAATTTTTTGATTTAGATTTATGCAATTTTATGATACCCAATAGTTCCCGATCTTCTTGTACCTGGGCCAAGATGTTTTTGTTCTAGCACGAATATGGCTGACGAACCTTTTCAGAAAAACGTGTCAAAAGAGGCACCTCTTTTCATTATTATTAATTTTGTCTTATATTTTATTCATATTTTAAATTATAATAAAGCCATAAATAAATAATATTATTTATTGCCGGTACAAGTAGACGGCGAGTAAACGAGCGCGAACAAACTGCGAACCCATATCGGGCCAATCACTGCCCATACTGCCACACACGGGCACACCACATAGGTGGTTAAGTAAAGTCGTATTTAACATTTAGATTAACATTTAAAAACAGTTGAATAATAGGCCAACTGCAAATGTAATCGTTGAGATTGTCACATTGCCATATTTATAACATAAATCAACGTCAACGTCATATAGTCCCTTACACTTAATACTATACACATATATATATTTTTTAAATACATAAATCTATAAAAATGAATAGCCTGCGTGGCACCGCCCGTAAAACTATCCGTCGTCGAGTCCAAGTCTCATCAATCTCACAAATGGTTGTTGAAGCGCTTAAAGTTCTAAAACATCCGGACGGTGTCACACTGCAGGAAATTCGAGATTGCATCATTGACATGCAAGGTGATGAAATCGACGACGTAGTAATTAATAAAGTACCCTCGGCACTTAATCGCGGAGTTCAATTCGGCGCTATTAAACAATGCGAGAACTACTACAAATTGGACGCTATTATGGTGATGGCGTCCAGAAGGCTACAAGCTAAGACTCCAAATGGTGACCCACCTGTGCGTAGAGGGCGTAAAAAAGGAGTCCCTCAAACCAGAAAAGCAGCAGCAAAAAAGCAGCCGCCGACGAAACGTCAAAGTCTAGCAAACAAACATTAAAAATTGACATTCATGTACATTCAAAATTATGTTACAAGTAAAATATTGTAATTTGTAAAAATACGGTGTTTAATTTAAAATATGTATTTGAGATTAATACATTAATTGCTAATTAATCCTAAATAGTCATCCATCAATGTGCCAATTGCAAACTGAAATAAATAATGTTGTTTACAATACAAATTAAATAATAAAAATGCTGAAAAACTTACAATGCCAGTGGCATCAACACGAGTTCCCACAATTTTCAACCTTATCTCTGCATCAGCTCTGATAACAACATCTTCTTCCTTGGTTTTGTAGCATTGTGGGCTTGAACTGGGGCAGTATTCCATTTCTGCAGGAATTGACTAAAAAAATTTAAGTTAGCATAACAAATAATAAATTTAAAAATAAAGATTTCACTTACATGATGTGAAATAAAACATGACAATGGTCCAATTTCAGCAAACATTCCAACTTTGTTAACTTGTCTCACCACAGCATCCAATACTTCTCCTTTAAATGGCCTGAAGACAATAGCTTTATATTTCACTGGATACACCACAAAGCCTTGGCCGGGAAGAATGATACCTGCCCCAATATTATCAATAGTAGTCACAGCAATAACAAAACCATATCTAGTGAACAAAAAATAATATTTTAAATAAAATCTAAAAGTAATTAAAAAAAGAAGTACATATTTATAATACATACTTTCCAGTGCAGGTGCCTTCTACTTCAGAATACAGTTTTGTTTTGACTTTTTCAAGCAACTGTGGACCAAAATATTGAGGATGAAGCAGAATTTCGTGCTCCAAGGATATCTAAAAATACAAATGTGTAATTTACGAATTAACACTAGAGTATGTGACTTTACGTGATAAAACATTGTTATATTGTTGATTTAGTAATTTTTAAAATAATTAAAACTGCTTGAAGTCGAAATGAGTTGAAGTAACTTGAAGTTACTTTACAAATTTTATTGGTTATGGTACACCGGGTATAACAAACATCAAGCCGGGAGGAGGGGTACAGAGTGGTAGGAGCCAATACAAGCCAAAGATAGATTGAGATAGATGCCCCCAGTATTGCCGGTCTTTATCAGTCTTTCTGTTTTTGCAAGGTTAGATTTGCTTCAATTTTGTTGTTATATCTTTTTGGTTCTGTTTGTGAATTATTGCTCTTCATTCAAAGGTATTTATTAATGTTTATTAACATTTATACGATATATTTTATGTATTTATTTAATTGTATTAAAGCGTAAAATGGAAGTACCACAATCAGAGCATGCTGCTTATGAAGTGGTTGTACAAAAGTTAAAAGAAGAATTAAAAAAGACTAAAGATGAAAATATAAAATTACATGGTGAATTACTATCCCAAGAACTTAAACTATGTCCAATACAATTCACACTCAATGAAAAAACTAAAGAGCTAGAAAAAATACAAAATAAAATTCAAATGAGGCAAAGTTTTAATAATCATTTAGAACATTCTATAAGCCAAAAAGAAATTAAACTTCAAACTTCAATGCAAGAAAAACAAGTTCTTGTAAGTTTATCATGACAAATTTAGTTCAAAAAATAAAGCAATTATTAGGTAAAAAAAATTTTGTAGGTTTCAACAGTAGAACAATTAACAAACATGGTTCATTCTGTTAAGTCGGAAAAAGACATATTGGTAAATGAAAATAAAGAATTAAAAGATGAAGTTGCCAAATATAAAAAAAACCAATTGCAATTGATAACAAACAGTAAATTTATACAAGATTCACTTTCACAAATAAAAATGTATTATTTTCAGTCATTATTATATAAATTAATTCATAAAACCAAATTTTTTAGAAATGTAAAGAAGTTTCTTGAGGAAAAAGAATATTTTCATTTAAACAGTTCAATACCTGAACACAAAATACATAGTTTAGCAAATGAAAACAGGGTATTAAAAGAATTTCTATCAAAAACAATTAATGAAAAAAATTTAATTCAAGATGAATGTTGTTATTATAAAGGTTCACTTAAAATTCTTCATAAATTAATTTCTTTTATGGATTAAATCAATTATTTTATTGTAGCCTTGAGTGAAACACAGCAAAAGTATAATAATAATAATGTTGCAGATGAAAAAGTTGATTACTTACAAAATCAGGTATTTTGAGCTTATAAATTACTTCTTTACTGGAATCAACTTTTTTTTCGTTTTTAGTGGAGACATGATTTTGATAAATCAAAAGAAGTCATTGATAAACTTGTTGCTCACAATGTGATACTTACTGACCTATTAAACAAAGCACAAAGTGATGACAATGCAGTAAAAATTGATAATATGCAAGACTAACTTAACAGATCTAAACCAATAAAATATTTTTTTTAAAACAAGCTTCTTTTTGGGTGTTTTCAGGTTTTTTATATTTTAGTTACAAATTTTTTGATTCATTCATTGGAAAATGAGTCATGATGAAGTTAATGTTGAAGTTGGAGACTTAGAATTAGAGACTTCTAATAACAGTGACACTGAGGAATTAACTCTTGCCGAAGTTATAACATTAATGGAAGAAGCATGGACAAATGAAAAGTTTGCTCCAGAAATATTACCACATAAAATCGAAATCGTTGATTGTTTATTGGGCCAGATCACATCAATGGAAGAAAATTTAGAAAGTTTAGAAAGTAATGATTTTACAAAATCTTTATACCAAATGGAAGTTGATCGATTGCGGTATTTAGTCAGCAGTTACTTACGACAAAGGCTGGAAAAAATCGAAACTGGTTGTCAAGGTATTTTACGTCAAGAAGAAACACGTTTGGACCAACATCACGATTTGTATCTTACAAAAAGTGAATTACAGTTCGCTAGTGAATATAAAGAAGGTATTAAAAAGTTTAAAATTATAGAAAGCATAAATATTAAAATTAATTTTTACTTAGCTTTTGAAGAACATATCGAAAACGTGCTAAAATTCTGGCCTGGCTTACCACCTGACAATTGGAAAAAAGAACAAATTGATCCCAACATGTACAGCTTCGTTTTTCTCAAGTCCAAAGCAGAGATTGAAGGTATCGTTATTGATGACGGTAACGAAGAAGAAGGCGATTTGGTAGATTTTAAACCCGGTTCACAAATGATTATCAGTTACAACAGCGTCGCGAATTTAGTCAAAAAGGGTGATGTGATGTTGATTTAGATTTAAAAGTTAAATGTAAGTTTTTGGAACTATTGTTGTTATACAAAAATATAAGTAACATTCTCAACATTAACATTAAAACAATTAGAAAATTTAATATTAACAAATTAACTTATTATTGTTAAGTTTTAAGCCACTAGATATTAAAATTGAAAGGATTTTAAATATTTTAAGGCATTTCAAGTATCATTGCGGATTTCGTCAGGTTTATTAACGTCACCAGATCCTGTTCCTTGTGAATTTGTTTCAGAAGCTTCGTTTAATGCAATACTATGCATTGAAGCAGCTATTTTTCCGGCGTGGGTTAGTACAGCTTCATCATTCGTGTCTGCTCTTTGTTCGTAGCTTTCTTGTGCGATATTACGCAAATTATTAAACATACTATCACCAGTCTGAAGCACCATGGCGTAAAACACTCCATCTTGATTTTGTAACAACTCATGCGGGTGTGCGTACTCGACGACTTCTCCATGGTCCATGACGACGACGCGGTCCGAGTCCATGATTGTGTTGAGTCGATGTGCAATTGTCAGCACAGTGCAATCGCGGAAGTTTTCACGGATTGTTCTTTGAATCAGGGCATCCGTTCTAAATTAAAGAAATATTAAATGTTATGTACATTAAGTTGCATAAATTGTGGTCACTTACTGATGATCTACATTGGCAGTGGCTTCATCCATAATGATAACCTTATTTTTACGAATAATAGCACGCGCTAAACAAATGAGTTGTCTTTGCCCCGCACTAAAGTTTGATCCACTTTCGCTCACTTCTTGTTCCAATTTTTGTACTGCATCTTTTAACTCAACGTCTTCTAAGGCTTTCCATAAAGTTTCATCGTCGCAACGATCAAACGGATCCAGATTGTGACGAACTGTAGTAGAAAACAAAACTGGTTCCTGAGGTATAATAGAAATATTACTGCGAAGATCATTTAACCCGATTTGTTTGGTATCAACTCCATCGATTGTCACGTTTCCTTCAATTGGTGCCAATCGGAATACAGCGGAAATCATGGATGATTTACCTGCTCCAGTCCTACCAACAATTCCAACCTAAAAATTATTTATTTTACCTCAGATTCTAAGTAATTTAATCTTATCACCCCAAAACGCAGGCTTGATTGCCTAAATTACCTTGTAACCCGCAGAAATATCTAAATTCAAATTCTTCAAAACGGGCGGATCAGCCGATGAATACTGCAAGTAAAGATTCTTAAGTTTCATCTCGCCTTTCTGGGGCCAATCACGATGTGGTTTCTGCGCAGGCGTAGATTCAAACGGCCCTTCTTTATCTAGTTTCGTATACTGCAAAACCCTTTCAACACTAGTCATATTATTTGCGACTTCTGTCGTCTGCCGCATGCCATACTGCAACATTCCGGTTAAAATCAACGCTTGTGAAATAACCAAACCAACGTCGCCCTCCATAACAGTTTCATACGCAAAAAATTGCAGCGTAACAATCGCAACGAACACAACGCTAATTAAATCCAAATAAAAACCAAACGCTTCACTAGCAAAAATCATCAAAACAAACGATGATGTGTGCTGGTCCTGCAGCACATCAAACTCTTTAGCGACCATACTTTCCGCTGCACTACTGCGAATAGTAGTCAAACCAGATAATGATGCTGAGACATGCGAAAAAACCGGTGCGCGTGTAATACCTTCCAAACGTTTAATATCCTGCGCACTAGACATATAAACATAACGAATCCAAGCGAATAATCCACCCAAAATCAAAGTCGGGATGATCATTAACGGTGACACAATCCATACCATAATCAATATACCACTCATTACCATAAATATTTGTATGGAATCGAGCATTAAGCGCGGTAGAATCTCATCGATAGTCCCTATATCTTTCGAAAATCGATTTAAAATTCTTCCAGAGGGATTAGTATCAAAAAATCTCATGGTGGCTTGTAAAATATTCGAAAACATTTGATTGTGCAAAGATTTCGATGCGTTCATGCACACTTTGTAAAAAAACAATGAACGAACAGTCGTTAATATGACTGTTAACAGTATTAACGCAGTGTACACGCTAATATTCCACTCACGGGGAAATTCCGATGTAAAACATTCAAAAATGGTTGAGTTATCTGTTAAATTCGATGCAGTGATTTGATCAATATCCATAAATGTGATATTTTCAGGTAAAATGGTCGATACGATAGGAGATTCGTAATCAGTTTTTTGTTGGGCACATAAATCTTCTTCCTCATTCGTCCTTTAACAAAAAAATATAAAATTACTTAAACTACCGAATCGAAAATTAAATTGTGGTTATGTTCGTAGTTGGAGAACGCAATAAATATATTAAGCTTTTCAACAAGCGGTACATACCAATGTTTAAGCCACAAATCACTGGAATTGCAGAAAATCTGCGCGATAAGAATCAGGAACACCAACAACACCAAAACACAAATATGGGCACCAGATTTAAAGTAATCAAGATAAGTCGATGTAGGTATTGATCCCTTTTCCATTAATTCTTGAGTTTCCTCGGGCTCTTCTTCATCATCATCTAAAGTACTAGATTCGGTTGAGGTTATAGACATCAAACGTTTAGTGCGTTTATCTTCTTCGAGAGGTTGTTCATCATCTACTGTATGTTTCAAATGTGATAATTCTTTATCCGCAAGGTCTGAATAAGTTCCGATTTTTTCAATTTGGCCCTAAATAGTAACAAAACAAATAACAGTAATACAATGCTATTTTGTGGCACACGTGACACACTTACATTATTTAAGATGATAATTTTGTCCACAGTTTTTAAAAACTGTAACTGATGCGTAACCAAAATCCTAGTCTTTCCGCCTAAATATTTACTAATACATTCTTCAAACAATTGTTTTCCAACGTGTGTGTCCACAGCACTCAAAGGATCATCAAACAAATAAATATCCGCTGCTCTGTAAACCGCTCTAGCTAAATTAATCCTAGCCCTTTGTCCACCACTTAAAGAAACACCTCGTTCGCCAACTAACGTTTTATCACCGTGTGGAAATTGTTCAAAATCTCTTTCCAATGCACAAACTCTGATCACATGTTTGTACCTAGTCTTAACAAATGGTTGTCCAAACAAAATATTACTCCTAACAGTAGAAACAAACAACCAAGGTTCCTGTGACGCGTATGATACATCTCCTTGTACATCAAGTTTGCCTGTATGCAAGGGTAATTCACGCAAGAGTAATTGTAACAGTGAACTTTTACCAGAGCCTACAGAACCCACAATAGCACATAAACTACCAGGCTCAATTTCTATATTAATATTACTCAACGTTTCAATGATAGGATTCGGTGCCCAACTGGCTCGCCCTTTGACAACTTTAATAGCACCCCTGCTTTCTTTAATATTCTCATCAACATCAACAAGACGTAAATTTTCATCTAAAGTTAAAAACTCTTGAATACGTTTGACAGATACTTGACATTCCGAACAAAACACAACGCCTAAAGGAAACAAGATAGCCATGTACAGTTGAATTGTATTAAAAAATTGCGCCATTGAAAAAACTAATTCGCCGGTTAAAGGATTACCGGTGGATAAAACATAAAACAAAACAGTAACGTACAGACTAGTACGTTCCGTAAAAACCATTAACGCAGTTGTATAACCTAAAATGTACGATTTCTTAGTGATAATGTCAATTTCCAGTTTGCGTGCTAGCTCCACAACTTTTTCGAACGGCTTTTCCCATGCGTACATTTTAATGATTTGAATGCCGCTGGTTATTTCTGACATTATTTTCACACGATAATCGGTTCGTACTGCAATTTTCGAGCGATAAGATCCCTGCAGTTTGGACAAATAACCTAAACAAATAATAAGAAACAATTTAATGTGTTCAAACTATACTAAACTCATAACTGATAACGATTAATGAAATACATACCTTGCAATGGTATCGCCTGAACTGCTATTGTTAACACACCAACAACGGCTGGCCAACCCACGCTATCGTACATCAAATATGACGCAATTATTGTTTGTATCGGCATTATCCAGATGTAATGCAAAAATGTACAAAAAAATTCAAAACGTTGCACATCGTTTGACATTAAGTTTATCATGTGTCCGGTTGCGGTTTGATTCAAAGATGCTTTACTTAATTTAAGTAACTGAAACAAAATATATATATAACGTAAAATTACATAAACAAAATGATGGCAATGACAATTATTTTTACTATTTCTACTAAACCTTACCTTTCTGTACATTAACGAACAACATGCAATGCGACATCGCATTCCGATTCTTAAACAACCAACATTTGCGTGGTGTACACAAACAACGTTTAGAAGCGAAACGACAATGACACCGCCAGCTAGCAACCAACCCTCTTGGTCGGTGTATGGTTTGGCTGGGTCGAAGTATTTGATTAACTGGGCAAGAATAATTGGATGGCTTAACTTGAAAACGATCGATTGAAGAAACAGGATGATCCCCCACACAGCGAATTGGCGGAAAAACGACGCGTACAGAGCTTTCCATAATGACGGTACTGAATTATCACGTTTTGCTTTTATTATTTCCTTATCCCAATTCCTAAAATATTTTTACATTAATTTTTACAGTAAAGAACTTACAAGATTAAAAAACAATACTTTTCTAAAGTATCTCCTAAACGTTGAGATAAATCAGGCCCTGTGGAATTGTACAAGTCCTTAACTTCTAAATCCTTTTTCAAACCGATGCGGAAAAAAGGTAGGACCCAACTGAAATATAAAATAATACTCATTCAACATTAAATTTAACATACACACTAAAGTTTTACAACCAAAAATAGTAATAACGTCAACAAAATGGCGGTGTTGACTCAAATAAACCCAGATAACCTCAAATTATGACCAATATTTACAACTGAAATGTTTATTACCATTAATTTTTATTGATTCATGCATTGCGTTTGATGTTTCCTCAATTTCTCAATTAATATGTGAAATGACAAATATTGCTTGTTTAACTTGTTAATTTCGTGTTAACTGAACTCAATTCAATAGTAAGCCAAGTTCGTATTATATCTTATTTTGGGGTCAAGTTTTAATTAATGTTTTAACTAATGCAATCGTTGTATGTCAAACTATATCACAAACATTGAGCCTAGTTGTCTTCAATATTGACCTAATAAGCTATATCTACAGCTGCAACTAACACATTTGTTGATATTGAAGTTAATTGAGTGTAATACAAACAATTGTAGAAAGTAAATTGAAAAGAATCAGACTTGATTTTTATGTTATGTGTGTTTTGTTTGTTTGATCAATAAAAAAGATTTATTCAAATCTTATCTATTTTTAACATTTTATTTTATTTACTTAATAATTATTTGTTTAAATAATACCGGAAATTGATACTGCACCTACTCTGAATTAAACATAGGTTTGTGATTTTCAAGGACAGTTGATATACCTGTATTGTTAGTAAGTTAGGACTTTAATTAACATTAGCTAATGTTACAAAAGTACATGAAGTCAGTCTTTAAAACTAAATAATGTGTCATTTATTTGCACAGTGTAAATGCAGTACTGTGATTTATCATTTAATACAGTAATCTAGGAATATAGTAACTTAATACATGGTTTAGTGAGATAAGTTAGATTACAGAAATGAGTAAGTAAATCCCATTTAGTGTTTGACGAAACACATAAATTGTTATTTTATTGTTAACTTAACTTAATCTTAAGTTAAAAATTTAGTTTCGTGTTCATTAATGATGATAGTAACTTGAAGCATTCACTATTTTGTGTAAAACTGTTTAAAGCCAAGATTATAGTTGATTTAATTTCGGATTTAATTCAAGGTTATGTTAAATAGTACTCGTACATACCAGTACATACCTAGTTATAATGTAATATTCCTAAACATTTTTTAGGGTAAAAGGTCAAATTTATTTTAATAACTTGTTTTGGCATGTAAGATAATTTTGAAGTTGTGTGTGGTGGTTTGTTTCAATTGCGTATCACGTTGCAATTGAATGTTTATATTTATTTAATAAGCAACTCTTTATCAATAAAGAGTAAATCACATGGAAACAAAGATATAGAATGTTTTCATAGACAATGTATATATCGAGATATATTCCATATTTCAAGTCATTCGGTTGTTATTTGTCCGGCCAACCTAAAAATTTAGTTTTGAGTTAAACGCTTTTATGTTTTAATGCCCCTGTTATTCTATACTAATATCAATTGAACCTTTTTAAATTACTTTTTTTAATATAAATCAAACGGCATAATATTTTGATGACTTTCAAGTATTGTTTAAGCAAAAAAATATTTTTGATTTTATTAAAATTCTAGAGTGGTGCCTACCATTTAAGAAACACAAAATCAACTATTGGGAATGTTTTATGTGTTAAATGTTATACGTTAAAGAACACCTATGTAATTAGAAACTAAAATGAACAAGTAAGATAATATAACAGGGTGAAAGAAAATATAAGGGAATATGTCAAATTAACCCAATTCGTTTACAGAATAAAATATTCCCGTAAACTGAGGAAATATTACTATTTAAATAATTTTTGTTTTTGTTATCAAAAACAAAAGAGAAATAATTTATACCGTCTGAATAATGAGCCACAGACGTTAATTACATATTAACAACTTAATGATTCACAAATAAATAAACAATACTAAAAATAATAATATGAATAAAATTATTACTCGTTATTATTTATATTTATTGTTATTTTCCATTTATTTATACTCGATATCTATCGATTTAATATTTTACTCATCGTCGTTATACAAACGTTGAGGTTATGTTCCAAAGCCAACGTACTGATGACTTCACAGAGTTACAAGTCACAAAACCACTGCAAATTGCATCGAACCAATAAACCAGAAATATAATCAAAAAATAGAGAACATTCACACATAACTACTAAATTATAGAAGCAAATGACAAATATTTAAACAGTCTGCAGGTAAAGTGAATGAGAAGATAACAAAACAACAATACATACCCAAAAACTAATTTAGATAAAATATTCGATGATAGCTCCGGGCTTTTGTTGTCGAACTTTTTACTTGTATCCATGACAATATGCAATTTGTGTTTCTATTCCTCAGTCCGATTCTATTCCTATAAACTTACTTACAATACTAAATTTATGTCTTTACTCCTATGATTAGTAAGACACTTCCTTCCAAGTCGAAATTGTAGTATGTATTTAATTTACCAGTGTTTTTATTTACAAATCCGTCGATGCATCGTATTGTTTTTATCTATAGGAACCGTGCTATAACTATTCTTTACACTGCGTTTATTGGTTAACATTTAAATATTATGAACACGAGTTGTGATGTTTATCAATATTAACAATTCGAAATAAAAGCGCACTAGATTTACATTTAGCGTGTTTTTTTGTTGATACTTTGCGAATCTTTTGTTTAGTATTGTCGATTTTATTGTAGTTAATTTTGTTTATAAAAGGCACTTGTTTTCTGTGAGTAAAGTACGTTTTGTTGTTGCTTCTTGTGATGTCGAGGTAGGCAGTGTATTTTTCGGTATATTTTACAGTAAATAAATAATTGCGTTTTGTCTGGTTTTGACCGGGCACCACGGCACCAGAAAGAACGGTGCAAGTCGTCGGATTACGTCCGCTTTCGCCCGTCGAACCTGCTCGAATGATTCGTATGAAATTAAGCATGGCACGAATCATGCCGAGTGCGACACAAGCAGAGAATACGATTGCTTCATATGAGAAGCATGCGAAGCAATGCGAAGTTTAGTTGTATTGAGTTGTATGTAGTAGGGCGGCTATTGTAATTCAAGATGTTGCCTGGTTTGTGTTTGGTTGCATGCATTTCGAATACCAATACCTATTTTCAAATACAATACTGTGCAGTGTACAATACGTCGATTAGTTGCGACAGAGTAGGAGTAATGATGTAAACTGAAACAAAAACCCAGACTGATTTTGATTTGACTTATAACAGTTGAACATTTTAATTATAATGATCCGAAAACTTTCAAGTAATGTAAAATATTGAAGGTTATACAAAATTCAAAAAAAGGAATCGGGTACATAATTTTGTGTAGTAAACAATGAAAAAACTAAACCTTGTCTTGAATCTTCCAATATTTTCAATAATCAATTTTATTGCTGTTAAACTAGTGAATCGAGTTCAATTCGATTAATCTTCAAAGCTTTGTCATTGATGACAAATAGTGTTTCACGCATGCGCAAACCATACTTAGAATAAAAAAAGGGCTGAAAAGGGCGTAGTTTTCTTTTTATCGGTGCAAATTGGGTTGTATACATTAAATGTCAAACTGTAATCAATATTTTATAAATTTTAATTGTAAGTTTTTAATAAAGACCTTTCACAAATAAAGAAAAAACATCCAATTAGTTTGACTTATAAAATTAATTGGAACAAAATACCATTATTTTTAAAAAAACCTTACAAAAAAATAAAAGATTTATTACTTTATTGTATTATTCAAGTAAGCTTAAACTTAAAACGTGAAAACTGTTAAAATAAGTAATGGAGTTCGTTAAACAAAAATAAAACAACGACGTTCCATTTTCGATAACTGTCATACCATTCATTCTTTGTTAAAGAATTCACCTTATTGCATACCTTTATCCTTAAAACTGAAAACAAATAAAATAGAAATAAACAAAACTAACTAAGTTAAACTGTAAAAGGGATGATTAAAATTAATGGACGGCCATGGCTTTTTAATTGCAACGTTAATTAAGAACTACACGATAATAACATTGTTATATCGATTAAATGCGTTATTGCGTGAGTGCAAACTATTAAGGCAGCTACTACTTTATTTTTACTACAAATAAGATAGTATGAACAAAATAACGGTGTTTTGATAGTTTAAAGTAAACAAATATACTTTGAGGTTAAGTTCAAATAAAATAAAACCTAATAAACACTAATAAATTAAAATTAAAATGACTTGATAATTCACCAAGAGACCCTGCACAGACAGCACAGACGGCACAGATGGCACAGACCGCACAGACCGTGTAAGAGCCGTGACTATCGGGTAAGCAACCCAAATAACAGTACACAAACAGGTTACAAAGAATTCTCCAACCAAAGGCATTAAATTAAATTCTCAAAAGGCCATTTTGTATTGTTTTTAATTTAAAAAAAAATATTTTTTTGCTGAAGATATTTACAAACAATCCAAAATGGCTTCTGTTTGGAGAAATCCGGGACACCAGTTTTTGCACCGTTATTTGGGTTGCCGACCCGACTGTTCTTATTTCAGATATTGGAAAGATTGGAAACATTGGAAATGTTGGAAACATTGGAAATATTGAGCTATATAGATTCAATGTATGCAACCCAAAATACATAAAAATAGAATAATTTACTTTAATATTTTGTTACTAAAATAAAATAGGCTGGGCATAATTTCAAATTAGTAAATTATTAATTTGTGATTTAAATTTAATCATATATTGAATTAAAATTAAAAGCAAGATAATTTAATATTAGAGAAAGAAGATATTGTGAATTTTTGGTGAAAAAACACAAAATGTTTTTCAACTTTAATGGTGAAAATTTAATATTCTGTGGGTAATTTACGGCTTGAATTTAATCGTTCGTGGAAGAATATCATTTAGATTATAAAATAAAATTAAGAATACAAACATTAGATTATTTATTAAAGTTGCTTTTTACGTGCTTTAAAAAAAATAAAAAGTAAATGAGTTTGGAATGTAAAAAATTCTCAACTATAAAGGTGAAAATAAAATTTATTGGAGTTGTTTTAAGGATTGAATTTAGCCATACATTAAAAACACATCTTTAGTTTAAAAATAAAGAAGGCAACAATAAAATAATTTATTTACGAGATACCGATCATTGTCCAAAGCGTGTTTCGCAGGATTGCAAACAATGCAACGAAAAAATGCAAAAAATTGCCCAACTTTAAAAAACAAATATAGAGTATTTTGAATATGTACACTAGAATATATTATTAGAAATCAGAGAATTACGTTATTTATTGCTGAGTTCGTAAAGAAAAAATTTCTCTACTATAAAAATCAAATTAAAATATGTTGGTTCAAATCCTTAGAGAGCCCGGGAGAATAAATTGCAACTTTACTCAATATATAATATGTATATCTGCAATTATACATATCAGTAGTAAGGTTTCGGCGCTAATAACCATAGTAGTTGTAATAACCATGTAACCATGTAATAACCATGCCTTAAATACATAATACTAACACCCAAAAAAAAAAAAAAATAGTGTGCAAATAATTTAAGAAAATAATCGGTCCTATTATGCAATGCAGTACCCGTTAATATTTCGAGAAAATGATGAAGTTATTTAAGTTCAGCTTAGCAAAATAAATATGATCGACAGCGTCTCACAATATGTTAATAAGGAAACACATGAAAACTCATATGCTTGAGTCACTAATTCATTGCATCTACTGTCTGCGTTCCTAAAAGCCGCTTTTCCAACCCTATGGCATTGAATGCGAACTGTATTTCAACAATATTATCTGCATCTATACAGAATGGTGTCATTCAACAAACTTTGTCTATAAAATCTACTGTTCGTGTGTTGCTGGCAGAACTCCTTAACGACTGGACCAATTTATATGAAATTTTTAGTGAGTGTCCAAAGACTCCAAAGGGATTCGGAGATAAAATAGATTTACATTTTGACAAACCAAATAATGTTCTTCTTTTTTATTTAAATATATTTATAAATTGTCAATGATGTTTAAAAGTTTTAAAAAACTCCATCAGACTGCTCTGCAGTCGCAGTGTCAAGCTTAAAAACGTTTGTAAATAATTGCATTTATAAAAGATCAAGGAACCAGGTGTAGAGAAGCAGAAGTTTCCAGTACGGCTTCTGCGTGGGAAAACAGTAGGAACGGGGCAGGCAACTTGTAAACCTCTTTCGACACTTTAAATACCTTGATTCGCTTTATTACAATAATTACAATGCTGGTTTCGACATGTACAAAACTGACTAATCTGCTTAAAAGAACACAGTGTTAGTTCTCAATAACAACGGCGTGACAGAACAAAAAACTCACCTGCTTAAAAGACAGATCAAACGCCGAGAAACAATTTTCGGTGAGATAAGAACCACGCGTCTTTCTTGCTGACTGGTCAAGAACGAAAAGGACGTGCGAACGAACGATCATAAATCGATCGACCGCGGTAAGAGTTCGCGAAACGGTTGTACATGCGCAGAAAGTTGGTAACGCTATTTAAATTGATTTAAATACATATTTTCAAACGGACCGCAAGCAGGA
>JARJDS010034691.1:0-11403 GCA_030264155.1 Atheta pasadenae | reverse complement strand
GAAGAACTATTGGAAAAAGACGCCACCATTCGTAAACTACGTAAACAGATCAACACATACTCGGCGTATAAGCCATCAACCACCACGCTCACAACGAAAAAGAAACCATCATCGGCTTCCGTTTCAATTGGATCGCGTACAAGTCGAATTACAACGCGATCGCATGATTTCGACGACTCCGCTGCAGTGAAAATCAAAGATATCTTAGACACTAATGAAAACACATTGATCTACAAAGTAAACACAGAGGTATGTCCTGTAGACGTCGATACAGATCGTGCGGTGTCCTGCTCGTTGTTGTCCGACACGCCACATGAAGAAATTGAAAAACTCCACTCGGGATTCAAGGATATTCTAGAAGAAGTCGGCAAATTAAAAGATTCTGTTGGTGAGATAACCGAACAGCACGCACGTACAATGAAGGAAGTGCGCACGCGCGAGAAAGACTTAATGGCGCGCTTGTACGATAAACATGAAGAGATGGTTTACCGCGATATGCAAAAACCAGTAGGCATGCGAAAGTTAAGAGTTAATATTCCTTCCAGTGTAGGACCCGCTGCTCCTTCAGGTGATCGCGAAAGACCCAAAAAGAGTCCCCGAACATCTTACAAGAAAACTACCACCGCGTTTGCAAGAATCACACCCGCCAATCAATCCAAAGTACCGGCAAAGCAACATAAAAATAAAAAACATGACGCTTTTGCGATTCGTACAGTGTCGCGCAGCTCGTTGCATGATGAAGTCGATATGAGATTGTACATTGATGAGGTTTTACACGACATGAATCGCTCAACTTAAGTAGCTGATAAAAAATAAATGTTCATCCATCAAAATCACAAAAAATATTTTATACAGTTTACATTGTTTAACAAATCACAAAATTCAACCGAGTTTATGTTCGTTGACGCGCTTTTATCGAAATATCACTCATTATTCAAAAAATTTTGTAAACTAGAAGGCGCCACCTTCATTTATAAATATAAAAATTCCTTCCACCATAAGCTCAACCTGCACAATTGTGTTGTTGTTGTATATAATGATTAATCAGATTTGTTCTTAACATCAGTTTTCACATTTGTAGCCATGTCTGCAATCTTGTCTGTCAAAAGACAGCCATAACGATGGAGTATTCCTTGTTTTTCCATTCCTGGTAGCAGGCACAGGAACGTAACTAACGCATAAGTTAGTAGCATGTTGTCCACGTTATTTCCAATCCATGCCAAGAACAATAAAGTGCTCATTAAAATTGAGTAATACTGAAAACAAACATTTTAACCTCAAAACTTTCAGAAAATTGTGATGGTGAATAATTCTTACCACTTTAGGTCTAGTTGTCTTCATCAAACAGAATGACCTGTAAGTAATAAATAATTTCTCTTTGTTAATGACAATCCCCCTGCAAATCATGTCATATCTCTCCTCATGCCTCTCAGTCCATGGTTCTTGTCTCAAGAGTGTTGTTGACAAGTGTGGAACAATGAATTCACTAACAGTGACAGTCAGACACACTAGTGCTAAAGTAGTAAGCATGCTGGGTTCGAGTAACCAGAGCAACATAAAGAATGTTGTGATGCTACCAACAATCCCAAATGGATGCCATTGCTTTTCCCAATGAAGTATGGAATGCACAGGTAAAAGTAATTCGCGCCAATTATGCAAAGTATTCTTCAAATCTGCGATTTTAACATCCTGTATACATAAAAATCACACAAATAATATATTGATATTAATAACGCGACAAATTACCGTTTCTGTGGCAAAACTAAAATACTTCGATCGCACATCTTTGCCAATGTCTCCACCGACATTGTGTGAGATCTTAATATCTTTTTCTTGGTCGTAAATCGCGTCGACTAGAGGATAACACTGCATGGATAGGATAAGGGTTAATTCGAGCGGGAATGTATATAAAAACAGAATGTATTACTCACCTCCTCAGCCATTTTTCGGTTTTGGGACGAAAATTTGGAGCGATTATGATATCTCGGTGATTGTTGAAATTGTTTTTTTAATTCAATGTGGCAGTGGCAGCTTGAACTGGCACGTGGTTGCTGCGATGGAAATTCTCGTATCTATATCGTGCACTGTCTGTTTTTTTATCGTGTTTGTTGCCGAGTTGCAAGCGAAATTGGGAATGCGAACATATTCAAATTGCTTTGTTGAAAACCGCTGATTGAATGAAACTGAATGAAACTGAATGAAAGAAAAAAAATTGACATCTGTTTATGAAAAAAACGACCACAGCGCCGCCGAACGAAATAAATAAGTAACTGTTTTTCTATAGTTTGGTTTATAATTTAATTAATTGTGTGATGTTAATCAAAGTTAGACAATTGTAGACAATATAATTTACACACGAATAATTTTGCAGCACTTGTTTTTATTTATTATTATATATAAAAAGCATAGATAAGTCAAATATTAATATAATCTAGTAATCGTATTTTAAATCTAGGGATTTTGTAGGGACATTTGCTTAGATCGTGGTGGCGTCGCGTCGTTAGCTTGCGGCAAATACGGAAAGCAAGCCGCAGTGATGTCGCTGCGTCGCTGATGCCGTGGTGCTACTTTCACATTAGTTTTAATTTTGACACGAAATCAAAATAAAACCAAGCAAATCCACGTACGGCTTTAAATACCGATTGCACGTATCGTAATAAATCTAATCCAACACGTTTATTGTGATTAAACATCAACTACAGTGTTCAAATTTGCACAAGAAAGCTTGTTGTTATTTATAGTTGCAAGCCCGCCATTTTGCGTGCAGCGTTGTATTTCGCTTGGCGTCGCGAAATTGAAATACTACCAAACTACAAAAAGCATTCAACGGATGTTATATGTTTGTGGAATCGAGTGTTGTTCTGAAAAATAGATAAAAATAATTCTCATACACATTTACCCTCCGAGTCACCACCGCTGCTGCTATTTGACGACTGAAGTATTAAACTAAAAATCGCCGCGTCATAACCTCAAACTCTGGATGCGCATCCGTACACTTACGATGGCGGCAATTAATATATTTGAATATTAAGTGTTAATTTTGCGATAGGTGTGTGAAAAGAGTGACTAAAAATGACGGAGGAGGTGGAGAAGCCCCTGGAAGGGCTAACAGAGGAAGAAAAAAGTACTATTATAACAAGTAAGAATTATCATTTACATTCAAGACATTCTGAATTAAAATATTTTTGTTTCCATAGATGCTATTAAAGAAGTGAATGTTGCTGATATTTTATTGTGTGGCAAATGCAATGAGGTTTATCACATTCTGGAAGAGTTCCAGGAGCATAAAAGTAGTGATTGTAAAGAGAACACAGATATAAAAGATTCTTTAAAAGAAGATAAGAAACCGCAAATTTGGGCCTTTACTTTGTGGAAAAATACCAAGTTTAAGAAAGAGCCTGTTCAGGACAAGCAGCCAACATCATGGAACATTTATCAAACTTGGAGGGCGATGAAAGCACCTGAAAAAGAAACATGGTTGACAGTTGCAGCCAACATGCAAGGCTTGTATGATATTGTCACAGGTTTGGAGAGAAGCAAGTTGAAGCTGACACCTAGAAGAGATGTTGATGATTCAAAGAGTCCTGTCATTTTAAATAAGGTATGTATATTCCAATTAGAATGAACTAGAATTAATTAATTTGTTAAAGGTAATGAAGGCATCAAATACACGCCGTGCTATTCGCAGTGGGAGTGAGTCAAAAGAACACCTAGTTGAGAGTATGGTGTCGAAAAGGTACAACCCTCGCAAAAAAACATTTGAATATCTTGTCAAGTGGGAAAACATGGACTCGTAAGTGGCGTATTATTGTGGTTATGTATGCATATTGACAATTATAAAATGTGTAGGTCTTCAAACACATGGGAAGCAACTGCTGCACTCCTCAATTGCAAATCCATGATGGATGAATTTGAGAAACAATTGCAAGCTCAACGAGAACAAAAGCGCGCTCAAAAGACACTGGACAATGCCAAGAAAGCTGCGGAAAAACCAGCGTATGAAGGCCGCCCTCAACGCACAAGCAAGCAAAAAGCTTTAAATCAGGTTAAAGCTTGGTGTGGTGCAGAGAGTCAAGATCATGGCGATAAACGTGTTTTCTCTGATGAGTCTGAAGAAGATGAAAGTTATGACAAGCGCATCAAGTTGGAACCCGAAAGCGAATCGGATGATGGTCAACCGATTGTCACCATTAAGCGAGTTACGAAGAATGGCGTTGAGCGACGCGTTGGTGGAGCTCAGAAGATTGACTCCCTGACACTGCCGGAGAATATTCTAATTCCGGACTCTAAAGGTATTGTGCGCATCAGTCAGAAGCAAATTCCTTCATTAAGTTCCGGCGTGTACGTAATGTCGAAGACTGCGGGCATTATCAAATTGGATACGGCTGCGGCGTCCAAGTTGACGCAGGGTGGTGGACAAACTGTGTTGAAAGTGGCGCCCAAGATTGGCCAGACCAGTATCAAGGTCATTAGGAAGGCAATTCAATCGCAGGGTGATGCGAGTAATGGCACACGGACGATAGTGAAAACGATGGTGGCAGGCGCGGGGGGTGCCAAACCAATTGTAAAGAATTACAGCGGGAAGGTGTACATGCAGAGACGGACGAATGCTGCGCAAGTGGCTGCGGCGGTCGCTGCACAATCGAAGAAGAATGAAGAGGAGTTTGAGCAAGAGCTCGGAAAGTATGACGACGAATCAGATGGTATTGAAGAGATGGAATTTCCGGAAGAAATTCAATTGCCTGCGGCTGAGTCTCCACCTCCGGATTTCTCGCTGTGTCCTTTGACTGGCAAAGTTATTGATAAAAATGGAGCGATTATTGAAGGGCAAGATGCAGCACCTGCTGATGATAAAAAAGATGTTGCGACCGTTAGTGCGAGTGCTACGTTAGGTAATTTGGTGAGCATTGCCGCGGCTGATATCCTGGATGATCTCACGAACAATGCCGAAGTGAAACAGGAAGATCCGGAATCCATGAACACAAGTGGAGAGAGTTTACACTTGCAGATTAAAGAGGAAGCGGTGCCGATTAGTACAGCAGTAACCACACCAGTTTCGACCATACCGCAAACAGTTTCTTCTCCGCCGCCATTGGTGCCGTCTATGCCGCGCGTGCAACACACTATTGCGTCGCCCGTTAATAAACCTTCTATTTTAAGCACAGCCTTAACGAATGCTAATATTGTGCGACGTGGCCCACCTAAATTAGTGAGGCGGTCAGACCCACAACCTCGAGGGGCTTTGGTGCAGACGCGCACGCCACCGCATCAAATTGTACGACAGGTGGGTTCCGCGCAGCATGTAACGCGACTAACGCCCTCTCAAGGCCAGCAGGTGCGACAGGTTCGACCGGGAACAACACAAATCATACGCAAACGTATTGTTCAAGTTCCAGCCGGCCAAGGGCAGGGTGTGCAGAGAAGTGTGGTTAGGCAACCGGGTCGTGTGTATCAGCAGGTTGTTCGAACGGTGACTAGTGCTGGTGGTTCGAATATCACCTATGTAGCGACACCTACCAATTCGAATAAAGTGATTAGCATGCCGTCGTTGGTGGATACGCCGACCAATGTTACTGTCGCATCGCCAATTATGGTGAGGGAGAAGGCTATTGCGCCGAAGGTAACGCAAGTCAAACAGGTACGGAAACAGGTTCAACGGACGCAGCACGTGGTGCAGCCTGTGCAGGTGCAGCAAGCGACGCCGCAGGTTGTGCAGCAACAAGTGCAAGAGGTGCCCACTACCAGCGCTGCTGTAGTCCAGGCTCCGGCGCAGGAAACGTTGAATCTTGGGGATGGTGATGCGCCGCTATTGATTACCGGGGAAGACGGTACTATTTATCAGGTTGCTGGGCAGAATGAAGATGGTCAAACAATTTTGATTACACAGGTACGTCCACACAATTCCACAAACAATTGTACCAATTTAATTCAATATATAATCAAAAAATTTAGGGTGAAGACGGCGAACAACAATGTCTGCTGGTAGCTCCAGAAAACGCAAGTCTTATCACGCAAGCGCTAGTGAAACCCACGCAGCCGCAGACACCAATGCAGGAGGCCGTTGTTCAACCTCAAGAAGTAGCAGAAGAAGCGTCACAGCAGGTTGCCGTGGAGCAGCCTTTAACAATCAACACGACGGTGGAGGCTGCAGAGGTTGAAGAAGCCGCAGATGACTCGCAAGTAGTTGCGCAGATTGTTAGCGCAAATCCACCTAGTCCAGGTAGGCAACCCAACATACACCTATGCTATAAAAAGTTTATTATTCTGGATTTTTTTATAGGTGGTACAAGAAAAGTAGTGCTGATGTTGCCAGATGGCAACTTCATGATGACTGAAGTTACAGCCGAGCAGTACGCCGCGTTGGAACTGGATAAATAAACAAGATTTTAATATATAAGTAGTGATGCGGCAAGCCGGGATAATTCGAAATGTCTTAAACACATATGCATTATTTTGCATCGATTGATTGAACGTTTTTTCATCGAATTAATTGAATGAAATGTAGTATAGCCTTTAATTAACGTTTATACTAGTTTTATATGTATGAAATAATTTAACGTGGAGTGGGAAGTGGCGGCATGGGGAAATGGGTTGGGAGGGCTCAACGTGACCAGTAACCAGGAGAAGTGGTGAAAATTAATTGTATTCGTTTTAAAAAGACACTTGCGGCAAATTAATGAATTGCGTGCTGATTATTCGAAGAAAGAGAGAAAGAGGAAAACAAGAATATTATATTAATGACTATAATTGTAGCGCCAATCCTTTGTTAATATCAATTAGTTGTAAGAATTAATGATGTTTATCTAACAATCTATAAGCCTTTGTGCGGAAGAAAGGTACATAAATAAGGTAAAACATTTAGGTAGCATAACTGGAAATAAAAAATAAATAGTAATTGAGTAGTATTAGTGCATTTGAATTTTTGTTTGCATTTATAGGAAACGTTTGTTTAATCCACGCAATTAAGTCATTACGACAATGGACTTCTCCAGAGGATAATATTTTTACGAAGCTTGGAAAGGCTAATCGTGTCTATGCCAATTAGTAACGATATAATAATTAATATTCACAGGACACGGAAGGCGATGAATAGACTGCACGATTTTCTTCAGTCTCTTTGTGTCGTTGGCAACATTAACGAGTTAAAATAATTCTAGTTGAAAACTACTAATTTTACAGGTAAGTGCTTAGTTTCTGTTACAATCTTTCATTCAGTTCTGTTATAAAAAGAAAGGGCCAATTCGAATTCGGTGCAAAAAGTTAAAAAATTCTAGCCGTTTAGAAGATATGAACAAAAAAACATAGTGAACACGAAAAATTTGAGCAATTTTGGTCGACCTAATTATTAACACATTAAAAATGCATACCAAGATATCCAGTATACTATTACTAGTGTAAAGTTTCACCATCTATCTAAATCCGTTGAGAAAACGCAATAATATTTTACGGTTTAGAAGTTATGAGCATAAAAGGACTTACATGCCGATTGGCTATCCACTATCGGGCCAAAATTATAAATTTTTGTCTAAACTTTTTTTTTTATTTGTACGTATAGAAAGTACAACACATGTACAATATAAGTTTCTTAAGGTAATTGGACGGTGCCGATTTGAATTCGGTGCAAAAAGTTAAAAAATTCTAGCCGTGTAGAAGATATGAACAAAAATTCATGTTGAGCACGAAAAATTTGTGCAATTTTGTTCGACCTAATTATTAACACATTACAATTGCATACCTAGATATCCAGTATACTATTTCTAGTGTAAATTTTTACCATCTATCTAAATTCGTCGAGAAAATGCAAAAATATGTCACGGTTTAGAAGTTATGAGCATAAAAGGACATAGATGCCGATTGGCTATCCGCTATATCGGATATTTCATGGATTTGCAGGTTGGTATAAATCTGCTATAAATCACCATGTATATTGCGACGTGGCGCACCTATTGGGGATTCAAAGAAGCTCGTATTGTTGCAAGGTCAGCAATTCTAGTGAAGGGGGGAATTTTTAGGTTGTTCTGAGTTAACCTGAAATAAAATAATATTTCAACTGATTTCAACCAATTTCAACAAAAAATCTGAGGAAAACAAACTAAATTGCAATTATGGAAGATAATATTTGTCCTTTTTGTAGAACAACAATAAAACTTGATAATGAAGTTAATATTAAGTTATACAACACTAGTGAAGGTAATATTCTTGTTGCAGACTTTATAAAAACAAAACTATTTAAAAATTATATGCTCGAAGAACTTGACAGTGACTACATTTGCACAAAATGTTATTGTTTTATTGATGAGCTTGAAGCATTGATGATTAAGTGTAAAAAACTAGAAAATTTGCTTATTGGGGAATATCGCAAACACAAACAATTAAGTTTATTGCAAGAAACAGATGGAAAATATGAACATATAAAAATTGAATCAGTATATGAAATTACACAAAATGAAGAAACTGTTTCTAATGATACAGTTGTCACTAAAAGAAAGTCAAAAAGAAGAAAAGCTTTTAAAGTACAAATAAATGATTCTGAAAATGAAAGTGACAATAAGAGAACAGTCACAAATATCAAAGAAATAAACAATCCAATGAAAAGTAATGATGATTCATTACATGAAAAAGATAATGACACACCTGTGGATGTAGTAGTTCCTAGTATTGAACAGAAAATATACTTCTGTGAAATTTGTGGAAAGCAATACCAAACCTATAGTGGTTTTAGTATGCACAGGAGAGAACATCGGAATGAGAATAAATTTAAGTGTGAGCAGTGCAATAAAGTATTCAGTCAGAAAATTAATTTACAAAGGCATAATTTTATACATTCAGGTATTTATTTAATTGTATATTATATTTCATTTATTAAATTAAAAATTGAAAGTAATATTTAGTTATTCTTTGCAGGAACTTATCAATACAAGTGTGAAGAATGTGGCAAAGAGTTTATTCATCATACATCTTACAAAGTACACATGAATGCTCATGCTGGAATTAAGAGTAATCAATGTGATTTATGTGGAATGTGTGTTGTATCAGATTTGGCCAGACATATGAGGACACATACGCAAGAAAAAACTCATGCTTGTCCTGAGTGTGGAAAAATGTTTGCACAAAGGTATAATATGCGCGCCCATTTAAAGAAGATGCATCAAGAAGTAAAAACTGAACAATCAACAGCTTAGCTGATTGTTCTAATAAGCAATTTTTTGCCACCACAATTGTTGTTTTTATTAAGTTATGTTAGTTTCAATAAAATTATATTTTTAAATTAAGTTTATTTAAAAAATAGTTCAATATAAAAACTACCACTATGTGTTTTGTTTATTTGTTCATCAGTATTTTATTAATTAACTAGCAGTTCCCGACGTGTGCTGCTATACCGGAGTCTGGGTTGTTGAATTGTTTCTGATTTGTCGGCATAATAATATACGCCCGGATTATGGGATAATGCTGCTAGCATGTATATTTCTTATCAGTTTTAGTTAATTTGGTTGCCTATAGTCTTGTAGTCCTTGTAGTGTTGTACATGATTGTAGTGTACAACAGTCTTGTCAGAGATTATACCCAATTATTCCACTAGCAGTGGTATAATCTCTGAGTCTTGTGCAGTCAGGTAAGAAATGAACGGTTGTGACCTTTTGTAATCTAGCATATAACTATTAAGTGCAAGAGAGGAACTCCAAACAAACTTCTGTTGCAGTCGTACTTGTTTAGTTGCGTTTCGTTTCGTTTATTTTTGTTACATTTTCAGGAAGTTTCTCGACGATGAGTCATTATTTCTGATTTGTCATTGTCAGCATTGCATTCTAAGTTGCCTGCAGTTGCCTGTATAATTTTTAGGTTGTTGTGTCATAACCTAAAATATTATTTTGTTAAAATCAGATAAAATAAAGCAAGAAATCGGAAGAAGTCAAATTAAATTGCAATTATGGAGAATAAGATTTGTCCCTTTTGCAGAAAAACCATAAACACTGATAATGAAGTTAACATTCAAATATGCACCACCAGTGAAGGCAAAATTCTTGTAGCAGAGTTTATAAAAACAAAACTATTTAAAAATTATGTGGTCAAAGCACTTGACACTGACTACATTTGCACCGAATGTTATTGTTCTATTGATGAGCTTGAAGCATTGATGATTCAGTGTAAAAAACGACAAGAATTGCTTATTGGGAAATATTGTAAACGCAAACAGTTACTTTTATTGCAAAAAGCAGATGTAGAATATAAACATAAAAAATTTAAATCAGTATATAAAATGACACAAAATGAAGAAAAAGTTTTTAACAATGCAGTTGTCACTAAAAGGGAAATAAAAAAAAGAAAAGCTTTCATAATAAATATAAATGATTCAGAAGATGAAAGTGATAAGAAAATGTCAGTCACAAATATTAAAGAAATAAACAAACCAATTAAAAGTAATGATAATTCATTACATGAAAACGAAAGTGACCCATATTTGAATGTAGTAGTTTCTAGTATTGAACCAAAAATATACTTGTGTGAATTTTGTGGAAAGCAATACCAAAACTATGGTGGTTTTAATTTGCACAGACGAGGACATTGGAATGAGAATAAATTGAAATGTGAGGTGTGTAATAAAGTATTCAGCCAAAAAATGAACTTACAAAAGCATAGTTTTATACATTCAGGTATTTATTTGCATGTTTCTTTTATTATATTAAAAATTGAATGTAATATTCAGTTATTCTTTGCAGGAACTTATCGATACAAGTGTGAAGAATGTGGCAAAGGGTTCAATCATCATACTTATTACAAGAAACACATGAATGCTCATGCAGGAATTAAGAGTAATCAATGTGATTTATGTGGAATGTGTTTTGGATCAAATTTGACCAGACATATGAGGACACATACTCAAGAAAAAAATCATATTTGTCCTGAGTGTGGAAAAATGTTTGCACAAAGGTATAATATGCGTGCGCATTTAAAGACGGTACATCAAGAAGTAACAACGGAATAATCAACAACTTAGCTGATTGTTCCAACAAGCTTTACAATTGTTGTTTCTGTTAGGTTAGGTTCGTTTGAATCTAATTCAATAAAAAAACTAAAACTAATTTTTTTAATTTGTTATTTCACTAATTCAGCTATGATTGACTAAACACCACGTTTTAAATGTTAGTTATAAGCTCTGGTTATAAGATTCTTTGTTATTTTAATATGTATATTTCTTTTCAGTTTTAGTTAATTTGGTTGCCTATAGTCTTGTAGTCTTTGTTGTGTTGTAGATGATTGTACAGTCTTGTACAGTCAGGTAAGAAATGAACATGTTAAGGATTGTCAAAAGTTAAAATCTGTAATAATATTTGAACCATGTGTTGTGCTGTTAAGATTAGGAACTCTTGTTAAATTCTTAAGATATTGATATGGAATTGCTTT
>JARJDS010034677.1:0-17964 GCA_030264155.1 Atheta pasadenae | reverse complement strand
TAAAAATTATAGCAACAAATTGAGAAGGAGATAATACTGTCAATGGCAACTATTTTTACTCATCTATATGGTACAAGTATTCCAAATTTGATCTGTGACTGAAGGAATAGACCCCATTTTGTCTAAACACTCTGTATACAATAGTAAAGTTTTATTTGGTTTGTTTTTTGTTTTACTGATTATACGAAAAGGAAATATTAAAACACGACACATTTGCGTACAATTTGTAAATCAGTTAATAAAACAAAAACAAAAAACAAATGAAACTTGACGACCGTAAAAGCGACGCGAGACGTGTCGACACTTGATAAACATTTAAATTGCATCCGTTTTTATTGTAAACGTTTTTGTTTTGTTTTTATTATAAGTAGAAAAGTAGAAAAGTCATAGAAAGATATAACCTCAAAACTCTTTAATTGCCCGCACGACCATCACACTAATAAACATAACGGGTAGTTGCTTTAAAACAAAAGAAAAACAAAAAACTCATAAAAATAAAACTCTGCTCTGAAACACTTTGAATTTCAAATTTTACGTTTGTTTTTTGTTTTATTATATTCCATTTTCTTAGTTTAGTTTTAAGAAACTTGACAACGTGAATGTAGATATGTGAAAATGCTAAAACAAACAGCAATATTTTATTTATGATGTTTTTTCTTTAGAAACCGTGTTTTTTTTTCTTCTTCTGTGAATCGAAACAACAAATGTTTGAATACTTTCTACTTTGAAAGATTGGTTTAAGGATAAGAGTGAGGATAGGGAGGATAAGCGCTGGAAAATCGAGGTTGGAGGTCGTTATTGAAGGAAAAGATAGAAAGATGGAAAAGTGGAAAACTGGAAAAGTTCGTACAAAGTTGCATATTGCCAACCTACGATCCAACGAAAACGAAAAGGCTAGCGGGTTAACTGGCGAACTGGTTGGTGAACGAGGGAAAAGAAAAGTTGTGCGAAGACGCCATTAGTCATGTCCTAACAACCGTCTTTAACTATTATAAATCTATCTCTTAACGGAAGCGGCGCATATATCTTGGCTTTAATGAACGTTTATTAATCATTTTTCTTTTTTGGGGCAAACGAATTCTCGTTTACTGCTTCTTTTTTGAATGAAAAATCGAATTTTCGGATTCAAACACATCATCACAAGGATTATCATATTTTTTATATTTATTTTTCAAACAATTATCAAAATATAACATTTGATTTTTACTCTAAAAATGTAACAAACCAAATCAGTTTTATTAAATAAATAACAAAACAAACAACAAAATTGTGGCAATTGTTTCGTCAAATATACTATTGTTTAGTATATTTTTACAATCAAAATGAAAACACACAGATACACATACAGATAACAATCTTGATTTGAAGGTAAAAATAAAAACAAAACATATCGATAACAAATCGGCAATTCATTGCCGAATTTTTTATGTTTTGTTTTAAAGTACTGAAAACAACAAAACTATGTAGGACTCTCCTCATAAACAAGTGGCGTTTGTTTTGTCAAACAAGTGTAAAATTACAAACAAAACAAAAACAAAACAACATTGAGAATCAAGAATGCTTTGCTGGATTACAAAAAAACACAAATTTGGTAAACAACTAGCATTTGTTTTCAAGCAATACATTATTAATTTAAAATTAAAACTAACAAAAAGAAAACAAGAATCGTTGCGTAAATCAAAAGTGTTATTGTTAATAACCATGAAAATTAACACACATCAACAATCTTAAGAAAACATTAAGTAAATAAATATACAAGGGTTGTTTAGTTACATTTTACACCATAATATAAATATCATTGTTTGTATAACTTTCCCATTGAATAAATAAGCAATTAAATAACATTCAGCACACGTAGCACGTTGTGCACACTTCATAAAATTAATTCGCAACGCCCCTTGAAAACAAAATTCTCCCATAACACCATTCACTACAATCAACCCTTACTGCAGCTATGAATTTACTTGTCCACGTATTCTATGTAGTCATACTTGCTCAATTAACGGCTTAGTGTATAAAGTATGTATGTAGAGTATGTATTCGATACACTTTATGCACTAGTAGTGGAGATGTTCTGCAATGCCACCCTCATTCAAGATTCGCATAATAAACGGCTGGTAGTGGTTAAAACACCCCCGAATAAATATGCATTTGTTGGGTGGTAGTTAAATCTACAATCAACCAAGCTAGCTAGCTTGATATTTGACGGTGGTCCCGCTGCAGCTACCAACAACCACCCTTGAAATAATCGCGTTATGAGCGCGTTAGTCTCGCACTGGTTTAGTGTCGATTTAGGCTGGTATTACGCCGGATTAGTTTTAAGTGTGATAATAGAGTCATCACAACTCATGACAAAACTAGACTCTATACACAACGAAATAATGCAACAAGAGGGGTGTTGCACTATAGAACATGAGAGTTTTAATTTAACGTGTGTTACTTTTTTGTTTAAGGGTGGTGTTTAAGGGTTGTGTTTAAGGGTACAAAATCAATCAGTTTAAATAAAATAATGTTAAAAAAATTTCCCAGGCTTTAAAAAAGATTATTATTATCTAATAGTTTTTTGCTTTGTAGAGTATCTAAAAATTGAGGTTATAATTTTTTGTCATAACCTAATTTAACCAAACGTAACCAACCCAATTATTGTTTTATTCATGTCCTTTTAGTTTTATCAAAAAAATCAAAGTTAATAAACAAATGCAATTCTTTATTATTCACAACATATGTGATTTCAAACAAAAAACAAATGAAACAAAATAAATAAACAACAAGCAATTGTTTTTTGGGATAATTTAGAAGTTAAGTTTAACTGAAAGTAACGTACCTAATGTTGGGCTAGTGTTTAGGGTGGTTAGTAATACTAAATGTATTTATATTGTATGTTTGAATATTTGTAACATTTGGTACTGAAGAGTGAAGAACGATTAAGCAACGATTAAACTATTTTTCCAAACGATTAACCGCAATACAAACGTTGCGCGCAAACTCTCCACTTCCCTCAAGCGGTCTTGCTCCTATTGCTCCAATTGCTTCCATGGGTGGATGGACAAAGGGAGCACAAGGAGTACGCGCACATTTTATCCTCGTTTCTTTCTTTCTGTGCAAGCATCTCTACTTCCCATCATGTTCTCTTTGCGCTCTCTTATGCTTTTTATATCACTTCTAGCGTATTCTAATCGGTAATGATCCTTTAGATTTAGACCCTTTTGACTTTTCTTCTATTTTATTTACTCGGCGTTAACACAAAATACTTTATTTTCTACATTTTTACACTCTAGATTTTTTGTTACGTTATTGTCATTTGTTTAGCACATATTTTGTTTTAATTTTACTGTGTCAACAGTGTTTTGTTTATTTGTGGTAACAAAACAATTGCTATCTTTTAACGTGTCTATTCCTTTTGCAGTTTATCCAACGAGTATCTATAACTGCACTTCGACTATCGTTTGTGTCGTAACATTTGTGTGTGGCGTTCACGTTGTTGGATATTTATGTTTTCGCTGATATTTAGCGTTTAATACGTTAGTAGCGGAACGACCCCAAGTGCACCCCGTGTGCCGAACTACTAAATATGTGCATACGTAATACCAATACCCATAAAGATTTATCCGACTGATATTATATGAATTATTAATACTTATTACGACGAGCAGTGTGTATGGAGGAGGCGGGGGTGCATGAATGTTAAACGACGAGATACATGCACATTTGCAGGTTTCAACATGAACGACAACAACAAAATAACAAAAGCAGTACGGGAAAAAAGTGTTACAAAACAAAAGCGAACTATAAACAAAAAAACAATTGATCTAAATATTATATGCACCAAAAACAAAATATGTTTGTAAACAAACTAAACAAGACAATCACAACCAAAACAAATTATTTTTGTTTTATACAAACAAACAAACAAAAAACTTTATATTAATGTGTCGCATGATGATAAATATGACTTATATCACTCCAAACAAAATTGATTTGCAATCAAACACAAATTTTCCACATTTTTGTCTCGTTTTCTTTCACCCGTTGGTTTTCGGGTCATTTTTTGTGCCCAAGTGTCATCAGTCAACGTCGGAACGTGCAATCTCATAGTTTGCCCCCGTGTCAAACACTAGCATTACCACACACCACCTTTACCCTTTGCTATAAAACTCCACTTTTTACTAAACATGACCGCATACCTCAATTTTCACAATCTTCACATAACCAAACTCACATTATCACATTTGAGAAACTCAAAGCCAGCTAGGTGGTAATTTCGACATTATATGCATGACACGTGCCCGTTGCGAAACGATTGGAACGTCCGTTGTAATGACCAGGCGGAACAAATTTGTGCTGCAATGAATTTTCATGTTTCGAAACAAAACACAACGAAATGCAAAAAATGCATGTACGGGTAATTTCATGTTGGAATTTTTTTTGATTCGGGGATGACAATGATTGATTTCTTTATTATTATGAATATTTTCTTGACAAAACATAAAAAAAACATTGTAATCATTTTGTTTTTGTAGTTTTTGGCAGTTACACAAGATGGCGTTCGTGCAATTTGCGTTATCAAGTTTGAGAGCGATTTTCCGGATGCCTACACGTGACATATGCGTATCTTTATCGCTAATGTCCTTTTTCAGATGAATACGAGTGAAGCAACTGAACGAGCTGAAGATTTTTCTCGTTTTATTGTAATCTACTGACAATTCTAGCAAAACTTAACCTAACAATTGTATTTACATTGCAAACAACTAGTCGTAACACTTAAATTTTTAAAATTAATTAAAAACAAATACATTTTAAAAATTTCCACCCTTCTCAAGCTGTTTATCAAAAAAAAAATATCAAAAATTTTTTAAAATTCTTACCACACTGTATATGAAGAAATCATGAAAATGTGTGATGTGCTCCGTATGTGATCTTCATCGTTATCGTCATTAAGAACAGATTGCGCTGGTTCGTCGATTGGGGTCGCACATTATCGTGAGTCAGGAAGGCGTGATGATCCACCCCGCGCGCTAACGACGGCGCGACACCGCCAACGCCGCGATATTCGCTTTGATCAATCCGCCATTGCGCCGCCAATTATCTTCTAAGCGACGCATTACGCCCCGAAGAATCTCTCGCAAAACCTCCTCGTCATCGATTGGCACTAAGGGTGGATGTCATCGTCGAGTTTCGGCTTATCCTTTTAATGCGACTTGTTATGAGTTCGAAACCACGGCGTAAGCGTAAAGTTTCCGAAAGTTTTCGTCGTCCTGATAATGGCAAGTGCAAGTTTGAACGTCTTTCCCAACTGGAGTTTCGCTAGGATTCTGTGAGCGTATGGAGCGACGACATCTTGGAAGTGGAGCGTCTTAATTGGTTCGAGCTTCCGCGATTTCCTCGATTCCCGACGGGAATTAACCATTAAGATATCCTTTTGATAATTTCCTCATTCGAGTTGTCACTTTATATCTTTTTTAGTGCTAACTAAGAGATATTTTTATCGTTTACATTTTTTTTTGAAATTTTAGTTTTTGTTGACTATAACCAGGCGATTTGATTTTGTTTATTTGTTATCATTGTTCCTTTGTTTCTAAATAATACTTCTGCCATTTGATTTTGTTTAATAAAACAAAACAAACAGATTAGTAAAATTTTGTTTTGTTTTATATTTTATGTTATGATGCATTTGGGTGTGCTATAAAAAAAACAAAAATATTCATATTAATCTATTGATTTCCATTTTGTGTACACGTATGGTCATTTATTATTAGTTAATGAAGATTTGACGCAAACTTTTGACCATATTTGGCGTTGCGTGTTGACGTGATGAAAGTCGGCATCCTACTGCGTGCAATTTTGCGGTTGAAACGGGTGGAAGTGACGTAGGACACGTGGAAAAGTCGCGCACGTATGCGAATACATCAGCAGGAGGGCGCTTCAAGCGTGCAGGCACTGAAGACGTAAAGACTAAAGAATAAAAAGGTCGAATTCGAGGGTTAGATGCAAGTCCGGCACGCGATGTACATTAATATTAGTAGTAAGTAACTTTTGTTTTAGATTTAGCTAAAACCGAACAATAAATCTAGGCGTTCTATTATTTACTTTTGTTTTAACATAACATTTAAACATCCTGTAGAAATGTAGTAAACACATAAGAAAAACAATTGCAAGTATTGGTGATAGTAAACTTTTAGAACTTTCATTTGTTTGTTTTGAATCAGAAATCGGTTACTTGATAATCGAATGATAAAAACAAAAAAACAAAAGAAGTTTGTATTTTCAATTATTTGTTTGTTTTGTTTGATTTCGTTTGTTTTGAGGTAAAATAATGCGTTACTTGATCAAAGCATAAACAGACAAATACTGTTATTACTAATAAATTAATTAAACGATAATTTTTGGTTGTTTGAATGAATTTAGTTGTGATTCAACAGGTAAATGCGTGATTGAGCTTTCGTGAGATAAAGCATCTAAAATATTTTTGTTGTTCGCCATTACCGTTTGCGCCACTTCGTGTCGGTGTCGGCTGCGTTTCTGCTTCTCGTCGCGTTCCTGTTTACCATTTCGCCGTGTCTAACGACTACCGCCGCTACTGCTACCGCCAGCCGCCGCCGCCATTGCCGGTGTCGCACCCCGGTCGGACGGTTCGACGATTTTCCGACATAATCGTAGGAAATCCGTAAATACATTTTATCTATACCTACTAACCAAAAACATAACAACAAAACAAAAGCCAAACAAAATATTTGGTTTATAACAAAACTTTCGTTTGTTTTGCTTGGTTTTGTTAATTAAATTACACCAAAAACTTGACAACATAAACTTTATGTAGGTAACTAAAATCAAGTAACATCAGCAAAAACAATTTCATCACCATGATACCAAAGAGCAACCAAAAGCAGATACGTGGGGTTTGCGCGCGTTTCGGGGATGTTGCCACGCGCACCGGGGGTGTCCGCGCGCTCGCGCGCGTGGTGGGGGTGGTGGCGTAGCCACGCCCACGGAGGAACCGCCACTTGCGATATTGCTTCCTGCCCCATTCCTGCCGGCGCTCCGGGTTCCGCAGGACCTGTACACTTCCTGTCTTCCTGCTATCAGCGGCCGATTCTTTGCTCGCCCCGCGCACGCACGGACGTGTCAGCCGACACAACACAACCGCCGGACTTCTCCAGGGTTCAAGTGTCCGAAAACTTAAACTTTAAACTTCAATAAGACGTTTTTTGTCACAAAAACTTGATGATCGAGTGCTTGCTCTCAACTAGAAATATATCAACAACTTTTATTGCACAAAACTTTCAAAGTATTTATTTCTAATACTGTGACAACAGTGACAAGCCAACTGAAGTGACTGGACTCATTTGATTAGCATTGTTTTGAACTCAAAAGGGTGTTAAAGTGTAGTGCGTGTCGTGTGATCGTGGCGCTTACTAATTAGCTTACTAAACGCCTTCATTAGCGTATGCGAAACTCCGAATGTAACACAAACAACGAACTCTCAAAGGGTGAAATAAAGTACGCGTTGCAAGTAAATTCGTGAGTGTTTATCGCGGTGTGCGTGCGTGTGTTTTTCTTAGCCGCGCTTTTCATGTGACGGCAACTTATTACCAGCATTCCGTTGCTAATTGCTTTGTAGGTAAGTTTTATACGGGGGCGGAAATTGGATTTGTTTGTTTATGATTTTGGGAATTGATTTACATTTTATGTTATTATTATCACTATGAATCAAATAGATTTTTTTAAAATTCAATTACGTTAACCTAAATGTACGTAATTCTAACCTTAAAAAACATTTTTTTGTTTTAATGAAATATATTGTGTTTTGACATGTGTAGAGTTAAATTATGTAGTGTGTTTTAAATCAAAACATTAATGGTGGCTTGTCCTGCATAAATATTTATGTAGTGGCCTTGCGTTTGGCCAAACGCCAAACATTGCCGCCGCCGGCAAGCCACAAAGGATACGCACGGTAAGCGAGGACATCGGTTGGTGATAGTTTTCACTTGTTAGCAATAAAATACCAAACGGTATTGATAAATTTCACCTTTACTAATTAAATAAATACATTAAACCCACAAAATATATAAGCCGATTGAAAATATAGCAAAAATCTTTAAAATTGCTAAACTTTTAGAGTAAAAAAATATTTAGAAATTGAGTTTTAAAAATAAAACTTAAAAATAATTATCAATAATATATCTTATAAAGCAACGCTTTCAGTATAAGTTAAAAAAATCAATAACTAGTTAAAGAGTTAGTTACAAGTAATAAATCAATTTTTTTCAAAAACTTCATAATTTTGAGACAAAAAAAAATACTCAAGGGTGAATTTTGCTTGAGAACAAAAAAATACATAATAGAACAACTAATTACCGATACTTTAAAAATAAGAACAAAACATTTATATAATAAACTAAAGAATTAGTGTCATTTTTTGGCAACGTGTTTTTGAGCGTGCTTCAAACTAAAATCAGTAACTCTGCAACTATAATTTTATGTTATCACCTTCATTTGTTTATCAAAACTCACCTCGCTCAATACTTTCATGGTTGTATTATGTAGTCCTAAACTATATTATATTCTTTTGTTTTCCATGTTTACTCGATAAATGAGTCTCAGATTTTTGCATCAACAAAAGCAATCGACACTTGTTAATGTTTGAACATATTATAAAGTTAAACTAATCGAAAAGTGGCACTCACCTAAATTACAATTAATTTAATTTTAGAAGTAACTTCTCAAAACTTAGTATTCTTTGACTTCTGTCTGTGTTTGCACTACGGTTTCTAAATGTGAACTGACGTTATTTTTTTACCGACTACTCAATTGTTTTCAATTGTTTTCCAAAGCTCACCTTGATCAACTCGGTTAAAGTTTGCAATGTTATTGGTGTGAATCACAAAACAAAAATCTTTAATGATTTTCCATAGCACACTCAATAAATTTCTTGTTTAAAACAAAAAATAGTTTTAGGAGACACTAAATATCAGATATCAGTATTTACCTTAAGATGTTCACTATTAAACATCAAAGAAACGTTATCAAAATCTTATTATGTAAACAAACATAATTATTAACATAAATAATAATTAGATTGACTAAAAAATGAGTGATATATGTTTTGTTTTTGTTTGTTTGATAACATTTTTGCTCGTGTTGTGTGCGTATTGTGAATTATTCGTGACCGACATCAATCTAAAAATAAAATTTCTAAAACAGTGCATAATGAGATGAGGGAGCTCTTCCTGTGTCATAATTGAAACGGAAGCGGCCAATTCGTGCACGACAGACGCAAACGCGTGGTCGCCTGCGCCTACCGTCCCGTCTTTGATAACGCGACGCAGCGGGGACTGATAACAGTTCCGTGTGCGTTTCTCGTACGTGCAGTGCAACACACCTGCGTATGTCATCGCATAAACAAATTTCCAATAAAAACTAACAAAAATTATATCAACATTATGTGAACTAAAGTTACAATTAACTCAATTAATATCAAAAGTAATAAATTGTTTACAAAAACATACAACGTTATACAAACTTTAAACAAAGTGATTTGTGTTTTGTTATCTCATTATTTTTTTTTCATATTTAAAAATGAGGTTATTGTTTTTCATTTGTTTTGTTATTTTTTTTAAGTTAAGAGTTAAAATTAAAAGTTTGGTTATGTGATTTATATATTTATATAGGTTAGGTTAGAAGTGTTTTAATATGGGATTTTTATTTGTTTGTAGAAAAAAGTGTCCACTGCGAAGAAAGATGTACGAAAGTTCGTGTTCGTACCAAGGCGCGTTGGAGTTGAAGCGTGGTGGTAGCGGCGGCGGTGCGACGGCGGCAACATGTCCGCTTGGCATCAAGAGCGAAGAGTTTGCTACATCCGATTGGCCCGCGTATCGATTCTGCAATCCGAGTACCTTCGAACAACTCAAGCAAAGTGTCGAGAAAGCAAAAGCAGCTCTACAGGTATTTAAAAATAAACTTATTTTTTATTATTACTTAATCTAATTAAATTTAACTGACAGTTAACAGTTAATTGACTGTCAGTTAGTCATAATCAGAGTTATAATTTTCTTTAAACAAAAACAAAAGTTTTTAATGAAAATCTATTATTTTCTAGGACCGAAGTGGATTTCTTGGAGCTGGGAGTGCATTCAGTGATCTCTATGGTGGAGTAGCGTCCACAACAAGAACACAAGATTCAATCCAAGACACCACCTCCAATCGACTGAGAGATTCTGAATCACATGAATTAAAACGATCTTCTCAAGGTAACTTTTAAATTAAGTTCTGTTCTTTAAAATTTTTATTACACTTTTTCAATTTTTTTTTAACAAAAAGAGGGTGAATTTCTTTATTCCTTTGCGTTTTCTTATATTTCGTCTTCATTATTTTTGACAAATGATTAAGATTATTCCCGGCCGTTTGAAATTTGCATACACACGACACACGATTGTAGTCGAGTCGCACAAAAGGACATTGCAAAGGCGAGTGTGCCCATTGCGGGAACAATAGGAGCGTCCTTCACTGACAAAAAGAACGCAAAAGAAAGAACGAAAGAAATGAAAAGTTTGCCTATTAGCGGGGGTGGCGCAGTGCAAAAAAATTTAAGTATCATTTCAATAAAGGTTAAAGGTTTTCTTACTAAATTTAAAAAAAAAGTTATACAATGTTGAAGACACAAATTTAATCTTCAACTGTTTTTCAATGTTTTAAAAAACAAATGATGATAAGTTTTTTGAAGATTTGAACTTCAATTGTTTTTCAGGGCCTACTTTGATTAATATTATGGCACGCAATGTTCAAACCTTTTTTTGTTTTTTCATGGCTAACTCGACACATTCTTTTGTTTGTTTTTCTCGGAAAAAATAGTAATAAATAGACAGTGTCTTTTAAATGATATAAATGTTTTATATTATCAAAGTTTATAGATAGGCACTTTGAGAATTATTTACTGTAGAGAATCATTTTGAATATACATAGAAAGATAGAGAGAGTGGTAAGAGTGAAAGGTAGTGGTGGAAGCGATGGCTCGAGAGAAACACTGGCGTCGCGAGCCAATGAGGCCTCCCCCGATGCTGGCACCATGGCAACGCGCCCTATCGCGTTTAGCAATCCCGCCGCAATCCTGCCGCTATCCTGCACAGCACGGTATAACCGACATCTTTTACTATTTCTTAACCAAAACCCAAATACCAAAATAAGTACCTCACAATTTAAATTCTTCAAAAACAAACTGATCATTTCGATAATTATTTTTTTGTTTTTCCTAAATCTTAAACATTTACTAATACTATCTATTAATAACTTCATGATTTATGCAACTATTTGTTTGTAAACGCATCAAACCATAACGCCCGCGATTCATCAATTACCGATTGTTTGCTTTCGTACTCCGGTGCTTCGACGATTCCGTAACCATCGGGGCGTGGCGAGCGTCACCGATGCGCGAGGTCGCGACCTCCTCTCCCTGTAAGCCTCGTATATCTTCCCGTATTCCCACATCCACATCACGGCGCCGGAGCGCATCGAGTGCCGAGAGACTCGATGAGCCACAATAAACGACCGTCGCGCGTATCGATACATATCCATCCGATCCCTGTGTGTGGATATATCAGTCATCCACCCCACAGTGTTGTTCAGTATTCGGCGCGCCAAACCACCGGCGCGTGTAGTCGCACACACCCTCTCGATATGCGATACGATATGTATACCCGCCGATGGGTGATATCGCGACGGCCGTATCAATCAATTACGACGCTTTCGACGCAATAATAGACCGTGACTAAATTTATAACTCCCGACCACCCAGTCGATGATTGTGCCCAGGCGATGATGATACCCAGTCATGGGAATATGCGAGAATCTCGGTAATTATTGCTGGTTGCGTTCGCCAGCCATTGATCAATGAGCACGACACGCGCTTCCCGAAAAATAACAACAGAAAATTGCACACAATGAGAGAAACTCCAATTGAAATTTAGGGTGATGGTGATGGTGATAAACCACTTCAATGTTACAAGTATTTGTTATAATCGAAACGTGTTGGAGCAATTATATAATTTTCCATGGTACATCCCTACAAATCAAGCAAAACCATTAAAGTAAAGTAAAGCTTGAGAATTTGTTTTTACCCAAACAACTTTTTTTGATAAACAAACAGTTGAATAACAACATCAATTGTTTTCCAAGTTCACCAGAATCAACACGCAATGGTATAGACTATAAACGATAATCTTCTTTTGTTTTTTCGTGGCGAAAATTAGTAACAACCTTCAATTGTTTTTCCAAATTTTTTACTAACTTAAACAAAATTATCCAACTTTACATTGAAAAAAACATGACAAGATAGATTTTCTATAGTGTGAAGCGCAACACTTTCAGATACTTACGACACCCCGGGGCGTCTCTCTGTTTTTACGACCCTTGTGATGCCACCACCATCACTACCACTACCGCCCCCGCTTTACGCATTACGCCATGACTCTGCATTCTGCACCCAAAGCTCCTACTTTTGTATTATTTTTTTCTTCTGACACCTCCCACTAGCGCATTTTTTATGCCTGCTAAGGACACTTCATGGAATGAAAAGGCGAATTAAAAAACCCAAAGGCAATTATCGCTCTTGCTTGCTTTGCAGCGTCAACACAATAGAATGTGATAACACCAACGAAATTTTTGCATGTTTCACATTTTTACACGTCTCCTGGAAGGAAGGACGAAAAAGATACAAGATACAAGCGCCACGACGGATGCTACACGTTATTTTCCCAACATTTTCTTTGGTTCTCTTCATAGGCTTGTTCAGACAAAATATAAAATTTGCGTTTTCTTATTCTTATCAAAAACCCATCAAATTTATGGACAAAAACATAAAAATATTCAGGATACAAGCGTGAAATGAGGAAAAAAAATTATTAGTCATAATCACAATCACAAATGTTATCACAAGCAAAAATTTAATTGGATTGGCAAACCCAAAAAATAAGGCTAAAAATATTTCTTTGTCGTTGGGGTTGGGGTTGTTGAGTTTTGAAATTTATGAATTTGACAATTTTGTCAATTAATACCCGAGTTTCGTGAGCGCTGTGTGCGATAACAAAGAATTGAAATTTTCGGACGCGCTTGCCGTCGTTGCAAGCGGCCGCCAAACATGGCCGCCGGAAGCGCGGCATCAATCACCGGGCGCACGTCAATTAGACCTCCGGATGCACGTCACTATCAATTTGGCGCTGGCCGCGATCGCATAACCAATATTGATTTCCAGCCAAAACCCAAACCCGCCATTATAACCTCCAAAAACAAAAAAAAAACAAAAATGACTTTTCAAATAAATAATATTTAAGATGAAACTTTCACATGATTAACCAAACAATCAAATTATAATTACATTGTTTGTTTAATTGTGTTCGACGTCCACTGGTTTGAGTTTTGGGGGTGGTTTAGGGTAGCTAGAAATATCTTCCTCGTGGGAATCAAGCGTTTGACACTGAACGCGCGCCCTAATTCGTTAAATGGCTCGAAACATATGCCCTCCAACACACAACAAACGAAAGAGTCAATAGAAATATGTGAACGTTTGAAATTTACCCTCAGTCTTTTTTTGGCTGTTGGTCGAAGGGTCCGAATGATATATATTACAAGTTGACTTACCTAAAAGTCTACCACGGCGCGGTATTGCTGACGATCACATTTTGTCCACCAAACATTAAAAACCAGCAGACGATACAAGCAACGAAGGCTGTGGATAAAGAAGAGGGAGCAGTGAAAGCTTGTCAACATACATTTGTTCTGAATTATCGTTACGTGTTCATCACGTACGAATAATCGTTTCGTGTAGCGATTAGTAGATTACATCATCAATTATGATTAAGTTGCTTAATAGATGCAAAGCACACAAATCAAACAAAACACGATAAACTTTTAAGGTTATAGGTTAAAGTTTTCGGTTACAGGTTAAACTTTGAGGTTAAACTAACACACACCAAACTTATTACATATATTTTTATGAAATAGTAATTTAAGTTAAAAAAAAATTGATAGTTTGTGTATGGTTATTTTTTTGTTTTGTAATGTTATGCAGAATATATTACAGAAACCTGTAATTGATAAAAGTACTCACATTTTATCACTTTATTTGTAATTTTTGTTGGAAAAGATAACAACACGTGTGCTTTGTTACTTACTCGTTGGTACAGTGTGCTGCTACCGTCTGGAACCCAGCAACCCCTTTTTATCGCCCTCGCGTTCTGGCTTTGATTAATAGACTACAAGTTGGCCATTTAGCAGTCGGTAACTAACCTCACGCCGCCGGAGCCTCCGCGCCTGGGGGCTGGATAATCTGATAAGCAACGTTACGTCGCTGCTTTCGGTTGCCAACAAGCAAAATAAGCAGAACGAACCCAAAATGGTCTCGGCGATCTGAAATCGTGGAATCAGCTGCCGACCTCAGCACTTACTACAATTCACCACCTCGCGTTAATACCGAACTAATTTAATTTATGTTTTTCACCTGCCTTGCACACCGAATCTAAGGCGTGAATTACGTTGATTAAATTGTATTCAATTTTAGGAAGATGTGATGTGGCACTGAAGATATATAAACATAATAAACACATTGTTTTGTTTTTTTTTCCAAAGCTAGGGTTTTTATTTTCTGTGTTTTTTTAGTTCGTTTTTGTTTTAATAACAACCAAACCTTGCGTATAGCATTCACTTATTAACTCATGTTTTCTTTTGTTATTGGGCAAATCAAGAAATTTAATGACACGAGTGCTTTTGTTTCATCGCCTACTTTGTTTTTTTCGAACAACTGATGATACGTGCATATGTTTCGTTTCATGGCCAACTTTTAAATTCTTTATATTTTGTATGTTTTGTTTTATAAATTTATGTTCGTATAACATCAGTTTAGAATCGTTGAGTTTTTGAAGTGACAAAACATAGTGTAACGTTAGTAATTGTGTTTATTTAAAGAAATAAATAGTAGAGTGTTATATGTGTTGCGTTTTGTTATAAGGTTTGGACAGAAATGAGAAATCCAGTAGTCATGGACATCTATCATCGCCGAAATCGTACAACAGCATCACCGAGAGCATTTCAGGAAGGACGAAATGCGGTGAGTCCCTTTTACTATTCATTATTATTCGCAATACGTACCCGCCCGCCCCGTGTTGATGTCGATGTCCGCGATGTCGACGCTCTATCTAATATTATAATCCAAACCAATGCATAATCAATTTCTATTTGGACGGTCACAACCGAACAACACAAAATCCGCCATGACGACATGCTGAATCGCACTATTATTTATACGTTCATGTTTATTTCATTCAGTTGTGCAATATTTATTAGGGTTGAAACGAATGCTAGAACTAGAAACAAACACACACTGAATGAAAACATAAATTACGTAGTCATATCAATAATAATTTATTGTCTATAAACAAGACTATTTTATTATTCCAATTTTTTGCTTCAATTAAATTTAGGATACATTTAAGAATTTTTTTTTTTAAATAAAAGGTTTAATTTGTTTATTTTGTTTGCATTTGCTTATTATTTATCTTGTACTTTCATATAATCTGAGCGCAGGGCAATAGCACATCCCCGAGCATCTTTGTGCGCTCGTAGATTTTCCTAACTATGACTAATACCCTGTATTTCCGGGCTGGAATGGTGGAGCCACACGTCCCGGCCGTTTCCGGCCGCCCCCTTTCGCCGCGCGCACACAGCACAGCGCCCGGGGAAACAACCATTTTCGTAACAAATACAACGCGCCGCCAACGCCAGCGGCAGGCACAGAATTATGTCGGGTACAGCTAACAGCATTGAATAGAAAGCAGAATGTTATGGTCTTCAGTCTTAAAGAAACACAACACAATACACACTAACCAACCATACAAACGTGCACCCTTTCTATATATATTTCATTTAGTTATTATAGTTTATTCTTCTTTGAAAATATTTGATTTAATGATCTAAAACATTTTTATTTTAAATTATCGTTTATGTTTTGTTTGTAGCAACTTTTGTTATTTTGTTATTTGTTGAGTATCTAAATTTTGTTTTTGTTTGTCAGCCTTTGCCATTGCGTTGGGTATGTAAATTTAATAAACAAAACTTTGCACATACATCAAACTTTATTGTCGTTTGCGAGCAACGCCATTAACCTATGCGAATTCCGCTATAAAAGGGAAATTTCAGCTTTTAATTGCTGTAATATATCAAAATTAAATTATGCGCAACGTGTTTATGCTCAACAAGCTATTGTACGTGTTTCTTTATATGCTATTTATACGAAAATGTTTGTCACAATTTCGTAAACAATACACGTGCATGTTTTGTATTTTTGCAACAAAAAAGTTAAGAAAACGATCAACAGATGTCTATTCAGTAAAAGCACAAGACATAAGAACCACAAATTCAATATTTTGTGTTAGAAGGGCGTGAATACAAAACTGTCACTGTAACCCGAGAGCGTGAACTCCCTGCAATCCTGCAGCGCGCAACTCACTGTTTTGGTTCGCACTCCAGCTGCGCGAGCGCTGTGATTTATCCTGCACCCTGCACACATACATTCATCTCCCAAAGTTGTGGGTTCGGTTTGCAGGGTGTGCCGTCCTGCCACGTCCTGCTAACCGGCAGGATTGTATGTTAGTACAGTTGCTCCGTTGTTTCATAGAGGGCGATGAACTTCCACTTTGAAATCGGTTTTTCTGTTTTGTACGGAATAAAACTGAAAATCGTTTACTGTTTGTTTTTTATTGTAAATGTCTGAAAAGTTTTGCGCTTTAAAATTTTATTCAATGTTTTTGAATACTAGATACAATGTTTTGTATAGTTGATATTTTTTGGTTACTGTTACTTTGTTCGGGTTTCATGTGTTTGTTGAAAGTTTGAGGTTTGGATGCAAGTTGAAAGTTTTGATTCAGAACTTATTTTGCAAAGCACGTAGCTCCTGAAAGCGACGGCACTCAGGTGAAGTGACTAATGAATAGACGCCTGATTGAATCCGTCCTGGGAGTTCCTGAGTTTTGCGTTTTGTGTTGTCGATTTAGGATTTGCTCAATTTCACCATTTAACAATTTCACATAATACTAAATTTTATAATTTTAAGTTTTTACGTCAAACTTTGTTTTATTGCTAAAGGAAACAACGTTTTGAACGTCTAGAGTTCTAAAAACAAATTGTCATCAACACACAAACAAATGTCAACTTGATTACCAATTAATTTTACGTTTTTTGTTCACGTATTTTTTAGTAAATAACCTACAATTTTATTATTTAGTTTGACAAAATGTGAAACCAACTTTGGTATCCAAAGTTTTTGAAGAAATCCGGAACTTTCCCATTTTCTCCAAGTTCACATTTTACACGCGTCATAGGCATGTGAAGATAATGACTGTAATTTGAAAACTTGGGACAATTTTCACAAAAATTGCTTCTACTTCAAACTCCTTAAGGGTTTTAAGATGTAGGTACTTTAAAAACTTCCACACCACAACTTCCACCATATATCCAAATAAAAAGAATGCTGAAAATTATTTGACAGCAGAATGATTTTTAAAATTATTTAGAATTAAAATATTACCTGATAAAATAAATATTTTGCGACTAAATACTATGCTAAATACAAACAACATAAAATATATTTGTACTTCACGATACTTTGCTTTTGTTTGTTTCTGTTTTGTTTATTAATTTGCATATTTAGTGATAGCTCTTGTTTCACAGCTAACTTTATTTCTCATATATGTTGATCATTTGTTTTCCAACCATTGCTGGTTGATCAGTCAAACACTAAAATGTATTGACTTGAAGTGATTTTTTGTTTAAAACAGCAAAGTTTTCGTTTTATTCTTGTTTTGATATTTAGGGTTAAAACATGATTCGCACTCGTAGATTTTCAGTAACCACAACAAAGAGATATTTTGCCGCCTATACGTGTACATATTGGCACTGTGAGCTCTTTGAAGACCAATGCCG
>JARJDS010034656.1:0-15377 GCA_030264155.1 Atheta pasadenae | reverse complement strand
CAGTGGATGAGGAACTAGAGAGGGCGAATCAGGGTGCGCTGGCTCTTTTATACTACGCAGTACGCACCCATCTAGACTTAAGTAGGGGTTGTTGGCAGCGGCACATGTGCTGCCAACATAACCACCAAACTTGGTAACGCCAATCGTGGCGCAAAATTTGAACGTCGGGCAAGACCGGCGTAACAAAGAGGGTTGAATATATTCTATATCTTCACACCAACCCTATAATAACTCGATCTAGGAACCTTATATCTAACCTCTTAAGAATTATTAAGGATTATTGCACTCTTAGGGATTTCAAGGGAGAATTAATCTTGATGTTCCTCCGGACTTGGTGTGCTTTCTTTTGCATCAACATGTTTTAAAAATAATATTAAACACCCACCCTTCCACTTGAAATATTTTTTTAATGTAGCATGTTATCTTATACAAACTAATTTTGAACAAGAAATCTGATTCCTATTGTGAGCTGTGTACAGTGATTTAGTGAATACTTGTATTAGTTGTTTTTGGAATTTCCCGAAAAAAGTAGAACCCAACCAAGTAAGGTGCTCTGCGTGTGGCCGGCTTGGGTTTTGTGTTTGTCGCGAATTGTGGCGACGTGAAGTGTCCTGATGATGCGCCGCTTTGTTCCAGTCACAGTCACCACCACCGCGACTGCGAAAGGAAATCTTCCGCCTATCGATCCGCTTTGCTGGCTGCCTGCTCACTGCCTGCCTGGCTGTTGCCCGGCAACCGAGAGTCAATCTGGCCAACAGCACACGGCGAAAAAGAAGGATATTTTTTTATTTATTATTCGCCATTATCCTTCCTTCTATAACGTGGCGCAAGGTCTCTCGTGCGTTTTCGGCGTAAGCGAGGGAAGCCGACCTGCCGCCCAGTTGACAAGCGGGGTGATGATGAAATATGGGACACGTGGTTAGACTCGAAACGACGTCACTCGACGTCGGCATCGACGCCTCGGCGCCCGTATAATGCCGCATTAACGGGGTGGACGGGCGCGAAAGGACTCTAACCACCACCACCATCCTTCCCGCCGGCGCTGTGTAGGTCGCCGAATGTAAACCGAGCGAAACGGCAACCCCCAAACGGCAAACATCCACCTTCGCGCGTGCTCCCACTCGTGACTCTCGATGCCAGCCTACATTCCATTCCGCACATTGCGCATCGAACTGAAGCGCGCATACAAACCCATAAATATTCATACGTTTGACCCAGCGCTCAATCAAAAAGTGGGTCATTAAAAAAACGCGCTATTCCCGCCTTTGCAAAGCGCGATGTTAAATGTACCCTCCAAACTTGCGCGACTGCGGCACATCGTACCACGCAAATGTGTACTTACGTGCCCTCAGTAACAGTGTTACGTATGTTCAATGCATCAACATCAACTGTATACAACAGTAAATTCCAGGTAGTTTTATGCAATACTGAATCCTATCAATTTATCCTTGCAACCATATTTATTTAAATTAAAAAAAATGAATGAGCTTATCAATCAAACAAATTCGTCAAATCAACACGGTTATATAACATTCATCTGTTTTACAGGTTCTTGTTATCTTAACAATCGCCCAGTATAACCTCCAAAACCTGCATACGTTTTGATGGGTATGCTTGATGTTGCCGACATACACTCGCATTCAAACCCTAACCCCAACAATTCGCCCGTTTTGCCGCGCACAAGTAGCGCTACGGCGGGAAAGTGATTCCCGCCACCCCCAGTTGTCATGGCGACTGCACACAGAAATCCCTTTTGGTGTACGTCCTTTTACTCCGTCCTTCCGTACTCAGCCCCTTGCTACTCGCATACCGGATTAAAACAATCTTTTCAAACGCTACATAAGTCATATAAAACTTATTTTACCAAATCATTACAGTTACAAACATTTATAATTATATATTAAGTAGAATATCTAAAATAATTGTTTAATGTTTTAATTTTTTTACCTACCATGAAAAAAAAGTGGTTACTTAAAATTACACAGAAAATGTTATATTTTCTAAATTTCCATTGGGAATCACGGCATCCGCAAGATGGCACAGAACGGATTTTCCAACCCAAGGTATGCTATCTTTTTTTGTTTCGTCTCTTTTTATAGCCTGCGATCTTATGTTCCTCATAACTTCTTTGCCTCATACACGCAACATATAGAAATTGGTAGGGAATTTAAGAGCGCTCTATAAATTTCCGGACATAATGGACGAAAGTAATTTCAACGCGCGCACGAGCGGCTGTAATATATTAAGTTGTGGGGGTTGATAATCAAATAAACATCGATTATGGTATCCTTCATGCTGATTCACCGGTGATGGGATACCAGGCGCATTGTGTGTCCCTTTGATTTACACATTGGCAACGACATCCAAAGCAAGCCCGAAAATATACGAGCTTCGAAAAAATATGTGTGCGGGAGCGGAAGAGTAGGGGTCGTTGTATGTTCGTTTGGACCACTGGTAATTTTTCACTCGGGCATTAGTCATATAAATCATATTTTGATACTTAAAGCCGGTGCTAAATAACTTCCTACCATAATGCAAACGCACGTTACTAAATTGATTTTTTATTTACAATTATATGTAAATTATCTATGTACAAATAACCAAATAATTAATATATATAAACAAAGTTAAATGTTTTATTATGTATCATTTTTTCTTAAAAGTTGAAGTTGCAGAATTATTTTTTAAGATATGTTTGTTGTATTCGTCAATGAACAATGCAGCAAGGGGTAGTTATGATTTGTAGCCCCATTTAAAGACTGAGACTGAGGCTGTGGGAGGTTTAATGTTCCCATCATACGCTTCCGAACCCTCAAGCCCTACGTGATGTGTAACTTTGTCGAGATGTTGCGAACGTAAACCGACAACGATGAGGGTTATACAGATGACAAAATTCAACAGTATGGATTAAATTTGTAATAGTTAGTTATACACACTGTTCATGGTTAGTTATTTAATAAAAATCATGCGGTTTATGAAAAACCTTCTGAGAAGTAATATAATTTAAAAGAAACTAGCGTGCAGTTTATGGTAGTTATTTAGTAAATATTTAAAATGGCATTTATTTGTCAATTGAATAACATAATAGATTTTCTTGTGAACGAGGTTTGGCAACACGGTGTCCTTGACTGTCTATTCTATAATAATCTCTATATCCATGGCTCACTCTCGAGGGGATGATGATCTTCCATTCTCGGCGTGTATGAATAGAGAGAATGGTAGCGGACGTTGAAAAGGTACTGGGGTGCCGGAGCGGCGCACACTGGCAATTTTCTACGTCGCGTTCTGGTGTTGCGGGTAGAAAGAAAGAACTCGAAAGATGTGAATGGGAGAAGCGCGTTTGCAGTGGGCATTCATCTTCAGCACGCCCACGGCCAAATATTTTGAGTTGCAATGTGATAATTCTTCTAGTCACTCAAACATGTGGGTGGAAATAAGCCAAACAAGTGTATTCCAGAACAAAAATATTATTATTGTATTTGTGTATTTATCAAATAAAAATAATGATAAAAACTTTAATCGTTATTATTTAAAATTGCAAACACTCGGTTTGTGTGACGAGAGTAAAGAAAATGTGAATCGCATTCGCATGGATTGTACGCCGTGTTCACTCTAATGTATAAAACAATGTTTTCAAGAAAACAGCCCTTATACTCCCTTAAAGTATCTGTGAGATGGGCCGGTGGCATGGAGTATTCCCCGATGCGTACAGATCGTTTCTCACGTTTCTTTCAAAAAGTTTCTCCTTCGTACTCTCGTCGGTTTTTCTATTTTTTTGCTTCTTTCGTTCGGTTTTGCCAAGAAAGCTCGGTCTGTGTCTCGTTTTTTCAGTCGGTTGTCTTTTGTGCGGCTCACGAAGCGTACGACCCTTGGATGGAAAAATGGAAACAACCACGCTGCCTCGCTGGGAAGAGGAGATGAAATGGAATCTTTTACTTTTACCAGCGACGCAAACGTTCTGAAAAAGAAGAAGTGCCATGCTGGCATGCGCTGCTCTTGTCGATACACGAAATAATAATGATAACAAAGAGACCAAAAAGAACGAAAAGTAGCCCCCAACTGTACTTGCTATTCAACGGGCACGTTCTGATTACTGTTTAAATTAAACGTTCTCTGTTCTTTTTGGTTTAATGTCTCCTGCAGCTCTTTTAGTACCGTATTCTTCCTTTGAAATTTACCATTACGCTTTAAATTATAAATTAGATCAAGAATAAGGTTTTGAAGAACTAAACTTTTTTTAAATATCTACAAACGTATTTAAATATTTAAGAGCACGACGTTTCGAACGGCGTGAACTTGCATGCGGATGACAGTACCGTTTGAGGAACGCGTTCTTGGAATTAGGGTAAGAAAATCATCCGCGTCTCTGCTTCCGATGCGCCTGCCCATTGGCGGCGTGACAATAAAACTGCAGATTTGCTTGAAACCAACACTAAAAAAGATAAAATACATTGGAAACATTGGAACCGCCGCTGTACCACAATATTTATAATCTTGCGGTCATCGAGACGGTCGTCATCATGGTAGCATGACAAACATACAAACTCCAGCGCCCGATGACGATTCCAAGAAGATGCAGGGAACACTTTGCGTCATAAAATCGTTATTTATAATATACATAAAGTGGCTGAACCTGGCCGCAAAGCATCCAAGGACAATTCACGCAAGAACGTTTAATTTGCAAGCCATTTACTCGTACAAGATCATGAAACTAAACAAAACACAACATTGTTGCAGTTTGCTACAGACTTGTCTGAACTTGGAACATAAAATATATTTCTCATGAAAATGTTATTATAATAATCACATCCGGGAGGACTATGACATTGTCACTTGGACAAGAATGATTTCTTAATCTCTTACATCACATTATTCAATTGTCATTTATTTAAATAGAAGAGAAAACGATCACATCAAGATAAGCTCCAGTCGGGAACGAGATGTCGCTGTCCCAATTCCAAGAACTGAAAACCACAGTCCAACGCTAGAAGTCCATTCAGCTTTCACCATTCTTAGTTCAACTTCAACATCTTGGCCCTGTTTTATTTAAAAATGCATACCAATACAAATAGGGACAATAACGAGCAGTCAGTCGCATTCGTGATCACGTACACCCTCTTTACCAAACTCTTGAATACCTCAATGAAGCAGTAACAAGAAAGATGACAACTGATGACTAAATGCTATGTATGACCTTGGACATCTTCTATACCATGGTTCTGTCTGAAAATGTCTGCTGTTCCGAAGCGTTGCAACGAATGTTATACCACTGTGTGACTTTGGTCGCACCGCGGGTGTACCAACAAGTTTTGACAACAATCGACATGGATGCGGCCTCAATGCAACCTCAAACTGTGCGAAGCACTAAAGGAAAGGTAGAGCAGAAGCAAAACCCACCACCGAATATGCTTTGCACAATGGCGGCTCGCGGTGTGTAAGTATGCTACCTACAAAAGGTTAATCGTCGTTTTGCTGGAGGTGTATTTGAAGCCTACAAGTGAGTACAAATTGTTGACGTTTCATTGGAATTTGAGGACCAAAAGTTTTGATTTATGTTATCGATAAAGTCTACATTTCGTTGAGAACATGAAAAATTCAAAATTAAGCACAGAAACAGAATATTTTACATAACAACATATTGAATTAAATAGAATAATAAATAATGCCCTAATAAGCTGTTATTTGATAAAATACCACAAATTATACTAAAGAGGGTTGGTGAAAATAAAGTCAAACGCACAAGGCTAAATTTCAAATATAATGTTCGAGCATAAACGATAATAATCATTCGAAACGCGTTGATTATGGTAATTGTATTAAAATTGTGTTATTAAATAAGTAATTGGTGACATATTTTATTATGTTATTACCAATTATCCGTCAATAAATTATAAACTGCATGTGAAAATCAAGTGTAACCATCATGCAAATGATTCAGAAATAGAATGTTTCTAAAGGAAATGTAGATGTGGTGTTAACATTTATTTAAATTTATAGCGTGGTAAGTTGATTTTTATTAATGATAAAAATTCTTTGCGCATATTTTAGATTGCTCAAAGATATATAAATTAATATAACATAAATGCTTCTACAAGAACATGTATTTATCTTGCCTAGGAATATTATTTGTAGAGTTATAAGTTGACAAGATAAGCGTCAACAGAAAAGTAAGTCTATATTTTCAAAGAATGGCATGCATTGTTGGTTGCATATAGTTGTCCGTCTAGTTTCTGTTCGTCGAAACTTTGAACATACAAATCCCTGTAGTTTCACACTTGACGCACACTCAACATTTTAAATATAAAGATTAATTTAGTTATTCCTAAAGCTAAATGCCAGTATTATGATCGCCTTTTACCCTTGTTTATTGGTATTCTTCACTATAATGATAATTTTTGTTGCTAACCTGTAGTCGATATAATAGCAGTATTGTATTATATGAACGCATATTTTTTATATAATTGGAAAGTGAAACTTTGCAGTATTATTGGCGCGTTACGTAATGTGATGGTATGTAGGTATAATACGCGAATATGGTGCGCGGCATTGTTTGGTGATCATAATCGTTTTCGACTTCAACGGTTCCTTCGATGGCTTGGCCGCACGATCACCGCCTGCTTGCTTCATAATAATCATACATGTGGTAAGGTGTAAGTAAAACAAATACAAGAGTGTATCGATGGCCTAATGGTAGCTTTCCCCACCGCGATATAATAACAAGAATAGAGAGTGAACCAAAAATTGAATGCCGGTTCCGGTGCAAGCCTAAAAGCTATGAAAAAAAATCGAACATTTTTTAACTTGCACACCACCAGTCACCACGCAATGGTAACACCATGACACTTTTTAAAACAAAATTGACTCAAAAATTCAGAGTTGTATTCAGTTTTTTACAACTTCTATACGAGTAGTATGGGTGCTTTTTGATGGTATGACAATTATAAGCCCAATACTGTGTTGATATGTGTAGTCCATCTTGTGTGATGGCAGATGTAGGGTAGGCCACGAGGGCTCGTGCCGGATCACCTGGTCCTCCTGTGCGGTGTGGCATGTATAAAGCCCCAGGTGAACAACACCTGCTATGCTCGCTGCCGCTTTCGCCTCTGTTACCGGACGCTCAATGTCGCCTTGCCCATATTTCATGCTCTTCTGCGGTTTGGAATGTACAACATGTTCTTATCTTGACATGCGTATGATTCTCGAGCAAGGCGATAATATTGTGACTTAAACAATAAGCGTTATGCAATTTGGGTAGGGTGTTGTTATCACACCAGTTAGTATGATAACCGCAACGCTTCCTCTCTTCCTGTTTACCACTTACAATCGCCAGCGTGTTCCTCCGTTCACCCCTGTTACGGCGTCTACGTAACTGGCTATTATCCTATTCAATTACAATCGTATTGTAACCAAAGTGCAAAGCAAAACCAAGTACCCACGCAACCCAGAGCGTAATAAAAATCACTACTTACAATTTACATGATTACGAGGTTACTAATAAACTGATTAAATCCGAAACTTAACCTTTTTGAAGGGTGCTTAAGCTAATATTCATTTATTCATGTTCTTTGATATTCCATGCTCATCTTATAAATAATTACTTACCAAAACACAAAACTGTTTAGTCAATATTAGCTTAACATCTTAAATAAAAATTAACGTGTAATTATTCACACATTTGTACTTAACTCTCGACGTGTTGACAAGTTATTATTACTCCTAACATAATTACATAAATGAATACCATCTACAAAGTACTACAAAATATGAAGCAATTAATTAATTAATTTTAATTTAAAATTAAACGTTTATTATCATAAAAGTTATGTCAAATTAATTATTTATTTACTTCATTATTTTAATATTTATTCGTAGTAAATATTTAAAACGATCATGTGTTCATCAGCACTTCTGCTCGCCGGATTAATTAACGCGTTTAATCAGATGCGGAGTTGTGCGTTAACGGCGTGTCGCGGATGGAAACTTGTCGGCGGCGATTATGAATTAGCCGCGTGTCACGCATTTTACCAACATGTAAATATGTGATGCTTCCTGCAGATACACTTGCAACGTTTAGAGCGACACGCATTATCATTAATTATGTAGTAATCCAATTATTAAGTAACATTTTAGACACTTTCGTCATATTTTTTAATAATTAAATGTCGCTTATTTCCATTGCTAAAAACCTGATACATTATATGAGAGGTTAATTTCTGTATTACTTTTAATCTCTACAAAGTGCATTAGAGCTTAAAATAAACATGCGTGGAATTAAATATAAACCGCTCGAGCTTGCAGGCGCGTGCTGCGCACTAATTTGAGCCGCTTTTGATTGTTTTGAAATGATTTATTTTTATTACGATTTCATGCGGTTTGAGTGTTGACTTTATCACTTTGAAACATTTCCATATTGGCATAACTTATGTTTTTTATTACAATTAAATAATATTTAAATTTTTTCAAAAGGAAGCCCAAAAATTCTTGAAAATTTAGTTGTCACAGTCTTTTTTAACCAATACGTAACAAACAATTAATTTATCAAATTAAAACTTTTTATAGACATGTAACTTTATGTTTAAACTTAATTTTATGGTATTTAATTTAAAATAACAATTGTAAGTGTTTTTAGTCAATTAAATTACAAAAAAACTTCAATTTAAGATCTTAAATTGCAAGGTTATTAAAAAGTGACTCACGTTGTTTACGTAAAAACACCCAAAAGCAAGCACAACCATAAAAACATTAAAAATTAACATATTTGTGGTTAATGGACAAAAAAATAACTAAAACATTAAAATGTGATTCGGATGTTAATTTTATTAATTAATTTGTTTGTTTAATTCACTAGCATATATTTGGTGTCATTGTTCCTTGAATTAATTATTTTGCGTATAGATTTGTTTATTTTTGTCTGCATTAAATATAACTTTAAATATATATTTTGTATAATCTGGTTTTGTGTAACCGTGTTTTGTAGTAAATGCGATAATTCTGCACGGTGTTGTGTAGTTGTTGTTGTTGCAGATTGATACTAATAGGGAAAAGCATTTTCTCTATTCAAGTTGACATATTGGAGAAAGGGTGAATATGCGAGGGAGTATTGAATAGATTAAGCGTAGATTGCCATCCCTGTGCATGTTGGTTGCCATGACAATGAATGCATCAGGTGTATGCTGTGCCGTGATGAAATTATTTTCAGAGTCGTTGTTTAAATGAAATGAGTTACATGTCAATACTTGATTAACCTGCTGGTGCAACGCAGCATGAAAGATTAAACAGTTGACATTTCCAACGAAAATGCGTTTAACCTAGATCGTCACCTAGATTGTCGAAATCCAATAAATGATTTTTTGCGCTTGGCATAATTAAAACATCAGTTGTATATTGTGGAGGCGCCGGGCATAGTGTAGAAACATTTTATCGGATTTAATTTCGGTAGGCGTGTAAGCGTGCGCGTCTCAGTTGCTCGCGGAAGCAAGTTAGTGCGACACCTCATCTGCATGCAAATTAGATAATGTTTGGTTGCGATGTCGACTCGGCGGCGTCGGTGGCGGCGTCAACGTGCAAGATGGAAGCCATACACAGCGCGTCGATGGAACGTTCGCAGTTGTCGGCGTCGTCGTTGTCCTTCTCACAGTCCTTCCCTTCCTCGTTCTGCTTGGTGGCTGGTTTGTACGCGACGAACAAAGCAAATGCCACGCGAAAGCGCATTCGGTCTACGTGAACCAATTTTTAAGTAAAATTCAGCGACGGAATTCAAATGGAATAGAGAGAAGCCGGCCGTGTCGGCACCATTTGCGTGCAGATCGGGCGCGTACTTGGAATGCTCGCAATGGCTGAGGGCGGCTAGAGGCGCAACGCATCCCGAACCAACGAGAAGAGATATATTTATCGCGCAAAACGGGTAGCTGTTGGGTGGGAATGTACCAGAGAGGAAAACGTGTGCTGATAAACATTTTCATGCATCCTTTTGCCGGTTTCACGTTTTACCAAATCACACACACGCACGACAACCATCAGGGTGCAAAGTACAGTCAAAGCAAATATTATATTCAGCTAAATTATAATTTCCTGAATAAATCTTTACCACAACTGCAATAATTTTAGCTCTGTTCCACACAAAATTTAAAAAAAATTCAACAATTTATAAATAAGTTTGAAAATGTTGTATTCATGCTAACTAACTAGCATTTTCTTCAAGTCTTCTTTTCTAAGGTAACAAATTTAATTTTATATACAAGTCCCTAGCACCAATCATGACTTCTTTCAACTCGATGAATACTCCATAAAACTAGTTAGTTTTCTACGTTATATGATATTAGCTTAAGGTAATATTTATCAGAAATGTTGTATTAAAAAATATCTCTATAAAGTGCAAAACATGATTGATACCGTCAAATAAATTTCACTCAAGACTTCAAAGCACACTAATGGCTATATGTTGACAGATTCCACTACTGCACGCAATGATGCTCATATTTCTTCGTCACGCTGTGCTGAGAGCAAACCAGCAACCATCACACTACAAATACGAATGACATATTCATATAGATATTGAAAATCGTGTTATGCATACGATGTGCAACATCATGTTATGTGTTGTATTATATTATAAGTTACATGTATCGGAAGAATAGACGTAAGTAAATATTAACAGGCAACAAACACGTTGAATTTAAATATAACAAGTGGATTTTATTAGATATTGGTGATAAAATGAGAGTTAGGAGTAATTATGCTGTTGAATTGATAAATGAAAGTACAACCACGACTAATAAATAAACAAATGAAACGCTTAAGATGTAAGAGAGTGATTGTAAGAGTTGGAGAGAATGATCACGAGGTATATGTGAGATTGTAAGTTAATAAACTTCTTCCGGAAAACTTTTTACTTGTTAAGTTTCACTTAATTCGTCTTAGTCTGTTGTTATTTCAAGTTACAGTTTTACACAAAATTATTTTTACTCAATTTGTTGATGAAATCGTTGGCTATTGGTTATTGTAACGTCGTAAAGTAAAAGTCTGCAAAGTGACGAAACACTTCCGCGAGTAATGTAACATTCGATATAATTTCAAACAAGATATTTATCTCGAAGCACACGAGAATTTTGAGATTGAGACTACAATTACAATTTTAGATGCGTTCGATCATAAAATTTTGGTTATGACTTTAAAGTGGCGCGTTGTTATAAACATTCATATTATTTGATGTTAACGTAATTTGTACGCTTTCCAAATAAATTAACTATTATGCATTAACATTTACCATTTTTATATTAAAATTAATTATGAAAATATTGAAAACTTTCCAAAACAAAAAACGAAAAAAAAAACTTGTTAGGGGAGGGTAGCCTAACTTGGAACAATTTTCCCTTTTTCAATATATCTCAGGAGGGCATTTTGCATGGCTACCATTACCGAAAGGAAAATACCTATGGTGGATCCAAAACTCTTCTTTACTATGCTAATTTTGATCTCGTAAAAATGATTTTTATTTTATATCATTGACATTGCCCAGAAATTTCGTCAGTTTTGAAACTGAGGTATTTAATGCATGATTCAGAAGTGCATTCTTTCTTTGTGTGGTAACATTTTTTATTTCTTCTCATGGTTTGGAAACCAGTGCAAACGAATGCACGAAGTTCGGTTAAATTTAATTAGTAATTTTATGAGCTGTAAAAAAGAGTATGTTCTTATACAAATCAAACTTCTATTAAAGGCGTATTAAGTTTGACAAGACGAAAAAACGGTTCGGGATAAACAAGACAAACAAAACAAGAGAAGTCTTGAATCTTCAGTCTCTCAAGACGTCCAAATTGTATGAACACACTGGACTTTTCTAGTGCAAGCCCAAAAAACCTTGAAAGAGTGCGTTTAAATTCGGCGTGTCGTAAAAACAAGCATTTTATTGACGAGTACGCCCTGTGCCGTAAAAAACAGCGTCGATGACTCTAACTTGGACGGGAATCGTCAAAAGAAAGTCAAAATGTTGAAACCGCTGACGGAGCAAATCAAACAATTATGGGTGCATAAAAATAAGTTTGAAAAGTAACAAAAAAACTATTGTTAAATTAAGACTTAGTTTAATTTTGAAATTTTTCCAGAAAATATGAAGAATAAATTTATGGATTTATTAAAGATTTGCTGTTATTGCCATTGTATATATACTAAACGCTTCTAACAGAATGACTGGTACTAAAAGGTGTATTTTTGTGCAAAATATGAATTAAATAAAATATCAAGGTGTTCATATATGGGCTTTTTGTGGCGCGTTGAATACTCGGTCGAGCGAACATGAGCAATGAAACGCGCGAGCTTCGCGAAACGCAAATCTAAGCCAGGTACTCGAGCGTCGCCTGCAAGGTAAATATTTACAAGGAAAAGTAAAAGTAGGTGGCTTGCCAATGTTCGCGTAAGTAATGAGGACAAAATTGTGCGCGCGCGCGATTTAGGAATCAAACACATACAAGGCAGCAGATACAGAAATGTCGGCAATTATTATATCAATTCGCAGGTCGCGTACTTACACACAGCTTGTCTCAATCAGACGAACATGACTTCAAGTCGGTTCGTTTTACAAATCATAACACTTTGTGCGCAATCAACAAATATACAGAAGTTTATTTAATACGCACTCTTAGTATTTATATCAATTGTGGTAATGTGCTTATTTTCTTGATTTCGAGTAATTACATTCACTTTGTTACACCTACAACTTATTCACTTAAAATATCGATAGTTGTTTGTATAAGAAATAATTTTTTTAATGATAATGCTTTTATTGAATTAATTAAACAGAATATTTTAATTAGTTTCGTTATGTTTTACAATTATAGGCAACCAAAGGTACAAGAATACAGAAATTTAAATTCAAATTTCTTATAGGATATAATGAATTGATGTTACGTGTAAAATGAAGTTATATATCTAAACGTAGTTCTGATAAGTATCAATTCGTTGAATTTATCAAAGCTTATATCAAGTAGAACGTATTTATAATAAAAATATTGCATGCATCTTCCATGATATGGATTGTGGATTGCCTATAACTGGCATGGTAACGCAGCAACATCTTATTCTTTAAAATATAAAAGTCCGTTGTTGATCAACCGACAAATTCAGTTGAATTGTGATTCGTTGTGATGTGGAATCATTCAAATCAATTAGTTGTTGTTGCGAAAATTTTGAAAGTATAATTCAAAAAAAGTATCTAATATTAATAAGTAGAGCGCCTATCTTTAACAAAGTAATAGAAACGTTAATATCGGGATGATCTTGCGTAGAAGAAGTCACGCTTACTTGTAGTGGACGTGAGGTCAAATTCATATCGAATTCGTAATAACATATTGGAAAGTGCAGCCTACTTAAACTAGTATTGTGCGAGGAAAGCAAATTTTTGTAACAATCATCAGATCCATCAGTCTTCGCCTCAGTTGTCTACCTGTCAGCTCGACTCGTGTAACGCGGTTTAAACAGAGTCGTACAATTCACAATTTGCACTCTAATAATAATATAGACTTCTTTATTTATGTGTACATTTAATTAAATATTGTTGAGAACATCCTGTTAAACTACACATTATTATTACTACTCGGGTCTGTTGTCCTCGTAGATGTTGTTGAGTTCTCAGGTCGTTCAGTCAGTGTTTAGTCTCAATTCACAGCTCTTTCTCTCGTCTTCAGCATGATATTTGAAGTTTGACGAAATGCGATACATTATTATTGCACTCCAACCGTACATTCACTATTCGTACGTATTCTAAATAGAATTTGCCTCGAAAACCAACTCTCTAAGTCGTTTCATTTATTGTACCGTAATAAGTTACGTGTGCGTAAAATACTCCTCTTCGTAGTCGTAGTCTTTCTTTCTTTCCTTCTTCATCGTCAGCTACACTTCGGACGGAAGAAGTTTACTCTGCTGTGTCGAGTGATTGTCGGTCAAGTCTAGTTTGCGCAAAAAGTTTCGACTTTGTTTGTTACTCGCACATTTGCCTACGACTACACGAAATTGAAAGAATAAAAGAAGAGGAAGAGAACGGTTCGATTTCCGGATAAAATACTGTTAATTATTCTTACAAATAAAAATCGTTACAGAACTGTTAAAATACAAAAATCAAATAAAACTTTCGTTACCATATGTCATTATTGTAATGATTAACAATTGATAATTTCTATTTATTGTATGTAGTGTTGACGTTTAGATTTTCTTCATTATAAACGTGAGGTACGGGTTGCAACAAAGCACGCGAATACTTTGGCCGAATGGCGCCGTGATTCTATCGAGAAAAGGCAGATAGAGAACCGAAACAGCAACAGAATTGATAATTTCGAACGGCCAATCGAATAAGCACAATGCGCGAACGTGTGCACTGTGAGCCAGACAAGTGCAGTTCACCAAAGAGTCGCGCAAAAGTTGCAATCGCGTATGCACATTGCACATGCGAGCATGCATAAAAGACCATGGGCAACGGAGCAACGTTGCGTCGTGTCGTACCATAAGCTGAATTCGCCGTTGACGTTTCCGCGTTCGCCAACTTTTATTATCGCAGGAGTAACGACATTTTATGCATGTATCGCATATATTGGATCCTCGTTTCGTCCACATTGCAATGGAGAAAACACACATTTTGCTATAATCTAACTGTAAAACAGTCGTAGACATAGATGCCTTAGGTCCTAGGGATCTTCTCGACATCTAATATTTAATCAGCCATGAAGTATTTTTGTTGTCAAAGAATATAAACATAAAATTCCTAGTATGAGAATTGAATCCACTCACAGTAGACTAAAGGCAACTATAGTGGCCAAAAAAAGTTATTTTAGGATTTTTTTTTAATTACACGTGATTTAAAAACAGCTTTTGTAATTTATTTAATCATAATAAACTAATAATTTATTTTATTATCTATAATAACTGCTTTTTAAGTACATAGGATTTTTGGCCAAATTTCGGCACTTTTAAAGTAAAAGGTAAAAAATGTGTCTAAAAAGGTGTCATATATTTGTTAATAACAAATGAACTATGCATTATATCGTAAAAATTCTTCGTACATCCAAAGACAAGGTATATTCCAGAAGATATTTTAAATTTCAAGTCAATCAGTTGAAAATTGTCTGAATTATGAGTCTAACCAACTTAAAAATTTCAGTTTTGAGATAAACGCGTTTAAAGTTTTAATGTCCGCTTTAATCCTATAGCTTTAAACAAAACATTTTATTTTTTGGTTTAATGAATATTCTAGACAAAAAATTAAATTAGACATTAAGGGCCAAAACACCATTCGCACTCGTAGATTTTCAGTAACCACAACAAAGGGATATTTTGCCGCCAATACGTGTACATATTGGCACTGTGAGCTCTTTGAAGACCAATGCCGC
>JARJDS010034599.1:0-10204 GCA_030264155.1 Atheta pasadenae | reverse complement strand
TCCCGCACTCAATACAGTCACAAAAGTGACGTCAATTCCCTACCAAATTTTAAGCCTTAAATTTAAAAATTTAGGGGTAAATCGGGCTCAAATCCAAAAATAAAAAAATACGTGTCTATTGATTTTATTTCTAAAATATATTTCTGCAATAAAAAAAATTGAGGAATAGACCCCATTCTGTTAATTTAAACCAAAGATATTTTAGACTTTACCCAAAAATTACACCCAAAATAGGCAAAATTTAAAAAAAATCATAACTAAAAAACTAGAGCCAATCTCAAAAAAACGGATTGCATATTCGTAATCAGCGCATAAAAATTAGTTAAAATTGATATAAATTTTTCGGTTTTTTTTTGTTGACCAGTGTAAAATCTACATGAAAAGTAAAATTATTTTTTTGTTGCACGCTGAAATCTAAAATCTTCATCTTCAAGATTCGCAACATTATAACAACGTTATAACAACGTAGGTGAGTTTTGTTTTCTTGCATTAAATTAAGCAATTAAAATAAAAGGAAATGTTTTGAACTTCATGTAATTACTATTTAGTACAAATAAATATAAGTGTCTATTTACGGAATGACATAATAACATAATTGAATCAAAACACGTTCGAGTGACTATCTCGAATGTTGAAGTGTAAAAAGTGAATAAAACCGATCGAAACAATAGTGCCGACACAATAGCAGCCGTCAGGCGTAGTAAATACGGTAGTAGTAGAGAGCAACAAATGTAATTAATGTCGAACCGAGAAATATGCAAAGTACGATTCGAACAATGATTTATTACGCCTGGCGCTCTATTGTGATTCGAATGTCTTTCGATTTACAATCGAAACTTTAAATTCATATCCGCTTTGATCGGTTTTCTAATATTTTATTGCAGCACATTAATTATTATATTCCTAATACCTCTAAGAAATCAACAAAACAATGTAAGGATTTTAATTTTTTCACAATTTAATTTACAAATAAATCAAATACTAAAATTTTTAGGTTAGATAAGTTTGTAAGACGCCTAGTTTATTTCTTCAAGCACTATCTACATACTCGTACATCGATAATAATTTTCCCATGAATCGAACGCAGCGTTTCGATGCCTTATAGATTTATAGATATGATAGTTAGATAGAATTTGAATAATAATCGAGTAATTGAATTTACTTTCACCGTATTAAAATATAATGAAAGATACTTTGCCAACTTGCAAAATTCGTATTTTAGTTTTGTGCTGGCTATTCTGCTTTAAGCTCAAATATAATAAATAATAAATAATAAATGATGCTTCAAAGTTCAACGCGTAAAAACAGTGCAAGTGCAAGGAAGAGTACTTCACATCGTACTTGCACAAAGTGAAAAAAAACTTAGAGTGCAGAAGTTGCTAGTAAGTGAGTAAGAAGTAAGTAAGTAACATCGTTTGTTTAGTTGTGGTTGGAGGTTAATTAACGGAATTAGCGAACAAACAACATCTCTAATTACTGGTTGTCTGAGTGCTTTAAACGTGCTAAGTGAACACGAACCATCCAACAATCTGATTTATTATCATAGATAACTAGATTTTAAAAATGTTGGCGAAGAAATTTTAAATCAAAGTTGCATTAGTTCTTTTGTTTTTGAGTAACAAACAATAAAAACAAAACAATTAATGTTATAAAACGTCATCTATTAGTAAATATGTATGACATTAGTTATAACCTAAAAATTATAAATAAAATTATTATTTATTATAAATCTTTATTGATAATTTAAATCTGTCAATTAATTCGAATTAGGTATGATATTTAGCGTTACAATTACAAAACTTTATGGAGCTGTCAATAAAAATCAAATAAACGTAATGAGAGAAATAGTTTTGTAGCAGTCGAAAAATATTTTTAATTAGCCGTCAAACAAAACGCATGTACGGGTTTGCATATGTATCAATGCAAAATCAGATGCGATCACAACAGTTGTGTGTGTCAGAGTTTCTCCCGATTGGCATACGTTTGACTTACCTTTTACATTTTACTCGAACACACCGTTTCGTGTTCGGCTGCTTACCAATCCTGCGAACGATTAGAAGATACTTGTAATTTACCAGTTTGTGCGGTGACCTTTTCGCTTTTTGCATTTCGTTTTTCGCCTTTTTCGCATGCGTTTTAAATTATATATAAATCAGATTTGGAACATTATAACATAACACACTCACTCATAAAGTTGTGCACAAAAGTTAAGTCCAGTTATTAATACGAGTATATTTATTGCATAATTCTAACTGGTATTGTATCATGTATAACACATAATCAAATAATCATATTATATATTATTAGTAGAATTAAAAAAAAAGATTTGTAGTTACAACAATCAAAAATTATCCAAAAAAAAACAAAGTTAATGTATAAAAGTTTCGTTGCAGTACAGTACTACTGAGTGGTTATCATGGCAATTGTTTTGTTTCATAATAAACTCCGGAAAAATCGATCAAAAAACAAAAGAACAATATAATATAAGATGCAATATAATAACTTATCGATTTTCGTACATTATACCTTTGTGCTTTTGTTTTGTTTCTTTACAGTACAAATCAATTGTTTGATTGTTCACTTTTTTCCACTTGACAAAAAACAAAATATAGTAAGTTGACTACCATATTATAGCCATGACAATATACAAACTCCTCCTAAATTGTTTTTACATCTAGGGTGGGTGAACCTTGGAAGGCCAGATTAACAAATTAACAGGTTCTATGAGTTGATTTTCTATATAAGTAGGAGGTTTTATAAGGCTCTAACAATTGGCCTTGCAAGGAATAACGCTTCAACCATGGCCAATATTATAAATCAATAGTTCAACTTAAAACTAGAAGTATAATAATCAAAGTATCCACGTGGTATCCACTTTTACTCAAACAACGTAAAACGCTTATTTAGTTAAACGAAAATAATGAGTATTATATAGAATTATAAATTACAAAACAAGTTACCAATGCGTTTTACAATTGTACAATCATAATTTGTACTTATCTATAATGGCTTTCTGATAGATCTCTTCTTGATAAAGCCAAAATGTTTCTAAATGTTAAAAAGTTATGTACTCATGTACCCTAGCAAGGCCAACCGTCGATCAAAAGAAACTTTATATAAGATATTTTAACTGACATTAAAGAAATGTTGTTTTCTTTTTATAACCATTCTTATATCCTTATGAATCCCAATTAAATCATTCTATAATTTACAATAGAACTATTAAAATTATAATACAATTTTAGCTTTAGATTCGGGAAATTTGTCATCACATGAGTAATTAATGTCATTTTTAATAATTGGCCTTTAAAGGCGCATTGCCTGTCATCTTTTTGCAAACGATCTTAAATATAAAATATGTAGTTTCACCCTCAACTGACATAAATCTTATTCACCACCATATCAATTATGACTTTATTTACTAATCTACAACTTATTCAATACTCCACCGTGAACTGTAATTTACCCATAATGAATGTGCGAAATTTGAATGGAAATTCGAAATCAATGGGCATTTAGCAACAATGCGACAATAAATACGCGGCGTGTAAACTGTAAATGAATCTATCAATAAGCTCGTACCCACGTAAATAAAATGCCTCGCAACTGTGCAACGATCTCAAAATAGATGCCTACTCCTGATGTCGGCGCGCAGATAAGCAACTATGAAGTTGTTATATTTATTCGGTTCGATCCGCCGAGCTTATTTTAATACAACAGCGAGCGCGATCATGCATCGAGCGCACAATTTCGTAATTTTATTAACAACACACGCGCTCTCGCACACATGCGTGATGCTTGTCTATCGAATGCAAGAAGGTATAGTCGCAACCTGTGTGATATGCGGCAGTTCTCATTATTGCCAGGGCCACAATTGACACATCGACAATACGCAACGATCGGCCGACAAGGGGCATTGAAGTTGTTCAACAACGCACAACTGCAACAAACGTTCCTTCTTTGTGCGAACATTTATTTGATTTATACCCAAGTTGTAATTTATATTTTATATATATCAGTGTCCGAAAGTGCCCATAGATGGCGCTACTTTTTAAAACAACTTATACCCTATAAATAAATGGTTAATCAGTAATTAAATCAAACAGTTAATGATGTATGATAATTGTTTTTAATTAAAACCGATCAACATGAAATTTATGTAAGTGATAACGAAGAATTGCATTATATACTCTTAGACATTAAGCGATCATAGAACAATTTGCTGCGTGAAGACAAATTATGTGGTCGCGCACAAGATTTAATTATAAAATTAAGCGTGCATTAACAACGCGCTAGATAACCTCACAGGTTGTCTAGAATAGGTTGTGGCACAATAGAAATAGCTTAATTTATGAGCGTTTAGCAATGCTGGACTAAATATAAATAATAGACGCACGCACACTGATGCCCGCCGTCGTCGTGGTGCAATGTCACGTCGGTAAATAGAGTACTGCAACCTGCGTACCAATACTGCGTTACTGTGAGTTATAAAATTGTCACAATGTGTAATTAATTGTCCGGCGTCGTACGGCGCCGACGCGCATAAATCTCACTGTTAACGTTCGATAGCTAATAGTAGGTGCAGTTCTATTCTTGATTGGTAATTCTTTGACTCTTGGTTTTCTTCCTCCCGCCTTCCAGACATGCTTGAGAAACGTCGAACCTACACACAAACCACTTGATTTTGTTATTTTTTAATAAAAGTTGGTTAAAATAAAACAAAAGAACACGGCCAAAGCTTACTGGTTTATTTTGATTGTTTTTTTTGTTATTTTTTGTTTTGAATGTGATTTGTTTTTGGTTGATATTTATGAGCCTCCATAACATCTTGATTTGGATATTCCAAAACTAATATTAAAACATTACAATAAATAAATACCAAAACGTATTGTTTGCTATCGAAACAATAATGTAAGAAATTTAACGATCGGCTGTCGTAAAGTAAGGTCATTTTGCTGGGCAATATGTGCCACGATTCGTACATTTATTGCTCTCTTCTATGTCCCACGATGGTAGCAGGAAACAGCGAATATTCCACATCTACTCTACCATAAATGTTTAGACTGTTTAAGAGTTTGTTGTATTTTGTATGTGTTTCGTATTCGTATTAAGCAACGACAACAATAATAAATTTCTTTTTTTCTATTTTGTTGCTTAAATTTCCAAACACACATATCCTTAACAGGCGTAACAATAAATATCAGAAAACACATCCGTTGAAAAACATAATTCACAATTAAAATATGCAAAGTATCACCCTTTGTAGTGTGTACAAAGTTGTATTAAGGTAAAGTTTGTTTTGGATTGTGTAGAAGTTTGTTTTGCGTCAGCTAAGAATGCAAATGTAGTTACACGCAAGTGAAAATCAGCGTACGCCGCGAATAAAATTGAATTTGTAGCTCACGCGTCCGTATAATTAAGATAAGTGTGCCTAATATGCGTAAAGCGGTGCCCTGGTGTCTGCCCCCGCCCGCAAGCTTTCGGCCGAATAAAATCGTAAACATCACCAGAACAATCATTTCCGTGCAATCGCATTCGTTTCGCCACACACGACGTGCCATTGTATTCGATAATGTTTCTCTCACGAGCTCACCATGCCCGCCTTTGGTAGTCGAACTGTTTCACTGATTCTCTACTTTGCATAGACATATGTATAATTTTTCAGTTAAGTGTTTGCTAAATGGGTGCCTTTTAAGGACATATTCATATTTACATTGCATTCCATACATTTTTTAGTCTAGCGACGCTACAAGGCAACAAACACTCAGGTTTCTTGTACGCAGGAATCCAAAACATGTTAAAGTGCTTTGATTTAAAATAAAACAGTAAAATTGATGGTTGTTATTAATATTATTAACAGATATATTCTATAATTAATGTAATTCTTGATTTTATATTAAAATTAAAGAAAGGTGATTGTGACTCATTATATTGGTCAGTTTTATAAAGAAAATACAAAAACGTTACTTAAAAAACTACAATGGAATCATTCTAAAACGGACAAATGTAGATCTAAAAGAAAAGGAGAGTATGGTAAAAACAACTGATCGGGTGAAACAAATAATTTAAGGGTTCAAAGGTTGTTCGATGCTGGGGACAACACGTTGAGACACGAAGTTTATTGTTCAATCTTTGCGCATTCTGTATAGGAGGCTCTATTTGGTCTTGTGTCGATAATGTAAGAAGTACTTTTATCCGTAAATTTGTTTTCAATTATTATAGTGCAGATTGAAGTTTGAGTATTGAGAGCTTAGTAACATTTAAATTGAAATATGTAGAATTTATTATTATTTATGTTGTAAACCATTTTATACCAAAAAGCAGATTGGGGACAGTTGAAACAGATTACATATATTATTTTATTGAACTTATAACTAAAAACGGACGATTGAAACAATTTTTAATTTTTTTAGAATGCTCTTACACAGAAATGTATTTTCTGTGTTATTATTAGTAAATAAATAAACAGGCAATTATTTAACATATTCCTGACATAGTTAACTTAAGGGGTTAGGCCGATTAGAGGTCTCAATTTTTTTTCAGAAACAAAATACAACGATATAATTTTAACGGGATACTTATATAAGTGACTAAAATATTTTTTTGGAAGAAATTTATTACAAAATGGCGGTAGTAGGTACAGCATTTTTGCGATTTAGGTTTTTCTCAGGGTCTCTGGTCGGACAAACAGCTTCTGTAATTATTGTAATATTAATAAACTAAACATTGTTATGATTTTTTTTTATTAGAACTGCTATAAAAGGATAGGTAGGTAGAATTTACGCGATATATCAATTTTTAGTTACATTTATACACTTTAACGCACTTTTAAAATGAAAAGTCAAAAATTGCAATATATTGCAAAAATCCTTGGAACTTAAAAAGCAATTCTTCTATCAATACTTCTTTCTATGCATCAAGTGGCATAATAATTTAATGGCTCTTTATGGAAAATTTTAGATTTTATAACAATTCTAGAGTGGCTCAACCCCGTAAGTCATTCCGATGCTATGCAGATGAACACCTACGTGTGTTAATCATACTCAGTTTCCTCTAATTGTTGATTATATATTAAATTTATAAACAGAACTCATTGGTTGTTTCAGTTGTATTAAAAAAAAAACAAAAGCGTAACCCAACCAACTGCAATCAACTCTTTTCAAACTGACAAATGTTGATTTTAAATACTATAATACGTCTTAATTAAAGTGTTTTCAATTCATTGTTGAGCGCAGTTATAATTTAGTATAATTTGTGCACATTGACCATAAATTGTTTTAATGGGGTGACATAATGGCATCGCTAATTTGTCCCATTAGGCTTGATTATGGCTGACGAAACGCAAAATCGCAGCTTCCAAGTAAAGCGGCATTAATTTAGACTTAATAAACGTACGTGCATATAAATAAGTTCAGGCCATAATTGGCCGTTCGCCAAACCAGCAGGCTTATTGCTTGCTCGCGTATAGGTCTCTGGTTTTGTCGTCCAACGCCGCATCGAAGTCTCTTTCAATAAATTCGCTCGCCAGCATTGGAAGCAAGGCTTGATGTAATCGCAAATTATGAAATATGCTAGCCGGATGCGACAATCGTACTTACCACAGGCTAAACCTGAGCCACTCAGCTTGGATGATCAGATACGGTAGCGAGTTCTCAGGTCCTGTGATACCAGTGTGATTAATCACAAAGAAAACGGCCGCGCAGAAGGTTCCCGTGTTCAGTTTTGTACGACAATTTGTCAACAACGATATCTGACTACTCCTATCTGCGGCTTGTTCGATCCGGTTGATTTTCTTCAATCTTTAAGCTTGTAAGCTCAAATCTAGCAAGCATTGGACAGTTAAGAATGTTTTGTTTGGTTTCTAAGGCTTCTGATACATCAATGCTTTTTACATGCGTTAAAAGCAAAAGGAAATTATAGTAGATTTGTTAAACAAAACGTTACGTTGTAAGATTACCTTTATAACACGACCAATTAGTATCTATTCACCAACGCGTTGAAAACGCGCTTCGAAACAATGACAGACAAGGACTTTGGCGTGTCATTAATTAAAACAGAATATAGTATTGTTGAAATGCGTGACATTATTAAAGAAATTGCTTGAGACGCTTATCAGATTCAGATATTTCTCAAGTTTATGATATGTTATGAAATATTATTTAAAATTCACTTCAAAACTTGACTCAAATGGATTCGTATTGAAAACTGATTTCAATGTAACCAAAATTCCTTCATTTATCTTTAATATTCAATTCCGAGCCAATTTACAATAGTTGCCCGTAAATTTAACTTTGTTTGTTTTTCGTATTTTTATTAACGCATGGCTCGTAAAAAGGCATTATTATGGATAATCTGTGACAGGCTAGAATAATCTGCTATGCGCGACGTATAATTTTCGAATTTAGAGTTGAAACGTCGAAACAGAACGCATCGAACAAAACGTCCACTGATGCGAGCAATAATGGATCGAAAAGAAAGCGATAATCTTGAGTTTGAGAGTTTGAGACGACTAGCCTGGTGGTCGAGTTCATTTAAATTGCTAATAATTATTCGACAATGGTTCGCGCAACCACGTTCGAAAGTAACACGAAACGCATCGATTTTTTTATTATTGGTTTTTGGTCAGTTGAATTTTCAATTTTGGTTTGGAGCAACTCTTTTCTGGTATGGGTTTCAATAATTTCAAATGTATAATTAGATTGGTTGAATGCAGGCATAGTCATATTATACCTATCAGATTGCAATATTGATTTCGTTAATATCTCCAAATTGCAAAGACTAAAAAATAATAAAAATGTTACATTTGGAAAGTTAAAACAAAGATATTCCCACAGTTGGATAAATCTATCAACTTTGTTTTGTTATTGTAAATTGATATATTTACTACCTGATTAAATATTTTCCTAATATCAATAATCAGTATCTTAACACGACTTGGATCAAAGTGTAACTAACTTTTGTTCAAAACATTGATGTGTAAAAAAAACGCCCATAAATCAAAACAACAAAACACCTAGACAAACAAAACAAATCAATCAAGCAATAGCCTACTTTGTAAAAACAAATTTTTTGTTTTACATTCAAAACATCATCAATGCAAACAAAATAAAAAAAATTAAAATTAAACGTGTAAATGATAATTTCTTTAATGTAATTTTTACATTAAAACCAGGAAATCTATAAATATTAATTTTTTACTACATGGCAATAATCATTAACGTAAAAGCCTCAATAAAATGTGTGTGTAAAGTGTTATGAAAATTGAAAATTGCAAATAAATAATCGCTTGCTTTTGTTATTACAACGTTCATTTGAGAAGCATATAATTAGCGGTAGGTTATTACCTAAAAATGACGCTAACCTAAGCTGTGCGCTTCGTGCGCATTCATGGACGCACTTCTCTTAGTCTTCTCAACCGTTACTGTAATATGCAAAATGCTGCAAAGACCAATCAAGTGTTTGCATGTGGAAGTAGTAAAGTATTGAGTAGGCATATGCAATTAATTTAATCATAATGCATCGTTTACCGATCGTCATCGAACAACATCGTTTGAATGCAGATGCAAATGCTGACGAAGACGCAGATGAGTATATGTTAATTAGATTTTTACCACTATCATTGCTTGATGAATTAATCTTTTCATTTCATTCATTTTTTATTTATTAATATGATATTTTACTACAATATTTTATTGTTTTGTTTGGATTTAATTTATATTATTAGCTGAGTTATATATGAATGTTAAGTAAATATTTAAACAATCGAAAAGCTTATATATTGGTATATTTGCATACATAATTTGAAAAGAGCTCCAACTAGATTACTTTTTTCGTATATCGGATGAGGCGCTGTAGATCGTACTAATTTTAAATCAGGAGTGTGTTCGTAAACTCTGGGTGATAATCACTCTGGGTGACACAATTCGTTTTCGAACGCAGATGATTGTCACATTGGGTCACCCAACATCACCCTGCTCGGGTAGCGAGGTGATAAATCACACTTTAACCCCCACCTCTCAAATTTTAAGTTTTTGCCTGCCCGAGCTCAAGTAAGCGCCCTCTACATTTAATTTTCAAAGTTTCGCCTAGTTTCGCCAACCAATCAGAACTTGATTCTGGTTGCAATCACTCTAAAGTGTTCGTAAATGCAGGGTAATGTGATGTGACGTCACATCACCATCACCCAAGTGACGCCCAACGTTTA
>JARJDS010034586.1:0-17813 GCA_030264155.1 Atheta pasadenae | reverse complement strand
TTAAGAGCAATTTTCAAAGACGTGATTGAAGAAAACGAAAAAATTGCCCAATTTTGAAGGCTAAAATAAAATACTTTGGGGAATATTTGTGGAACAAATTTGGTCATACGTTAAAGCACAACTCTTAAGCTGTATAAGAAAAATTAGGGAAATGGATTTGAGTATCATGGCAAAAAGTTATGAGCAATTTTCAAAAACGTGTTTGAAGAAAACGAAAAAATTGCCCAACTTTGAATGCTAAAATAAAATACTTCGGGGAATATTTATGGAATAAATTTGGTCATACGTTAAAGCACAACTCTTAAACTGTATAAGAAAAATTAGGGAAATAGATTTGAGTATCATGGGAAAAAATTAAGAGCAATTTTCAAAGACGTGATTGAAGAAAACGAAAAAATTGCCCAATTTTGAAGGCTAAAATAAAATACTTTGGGGAATATTTGTGGAACAAATTTGGTCATACGTTAAGACAGAACTCTTAAACTGAATAAGAAAAATTAGGAAAATGAATTTGAGTATCATGGGAAAATGTTATGAGCAATTTTCAAAAACGTGTTTGAAAAAAACTAAAAAATTGATAAAACTAAACAGATAAGTACAAGTAAAAACATATCTGAAATGTATATAATGAAGTTTCTTTATTGAAAACTATAAAAGTGTAATTTAGCCACTTGATGCTTTTTGCTCTTGTGATTAATAAAATTTCAAATAAATCAACTGATTGCATGTTCTCCCAAAGTGGGCAGCATGTGAATTCCTCTATGAAGGCCTGCGGAAGGATTCTCCGGCGTACTTGGCTTTATCGCCGAGCTCTTCCTCAATGCGCAGCAGTTGGTTGTATTTCGATGTACGTTCCGAACGGCACGGCGCACCAGTCTTGATCTGACCAGTAGACAAACCAACAACCAAATCAGCAATAAATGTATCTTCAGTCTCGCCAGATCTGTGCGAAACCATTGTACCCCAACCCGCGGCCTTGGCAGTTTTGTGAGCTTTAATCGACTCGGTCACAGAACCAATCTGATTGACTTTCAATAAAAGAGCATTGCAAGCTCGCTTCTCAACAGCTTTCTCAATGCGAGTCGGATTAGTTACTGTAAGATCGTCACCGACAATCTGAATTTCCGTCTTTTCAGTAAGATCAACCCATGCATTCCAATCATCTTGATCAAATGGATCCTCAATTGAAACTAACGGATATTTCTTAATGTAACCCAAATAGGTTTGACGCAACTTAGTGGGAAGAAGCCATTTATCCTTGGGGGATTTTTTGTTCTTAAAATCCAAATCGTACTTGCCCTTTTTGAAGAATTCAGAAGCAGCACAATCCATACCAATTGAAATCCTACCTGAATATCCGGCCTTTTTGATTGCTTCGTTGATCAGAGTGAGGGCATTTTTGGCGTCTTTTATTTTGGGTGCAAACCCTCCTTCATCACCTACCGCAGTTGATTGCAAACCAAACTTCTTCTCAATGACGGCTTTCAAATGATGATAAACCTCAGTACCCATTTTCATTGCTTCACAGAAACTTTTTGCTCCAGTTGGTAAAATCATAAACTCCTGCATGGCAAGTTTATTACCGGCGTGCGAACCGCCGTTAATTACGTTGAACGCAGGTACAGGAAGAATCAGCTCATCGTTATCAGCTAAAGACGCAATGTGTCTGTAGAGTGGCAAGCCACGTTTGGCTGCACCAGCTTTACAAACTGCCAAGGACACACCCAAAATTGCATTTGCACCAAGAGTTGACTTGTTTTCTGTGCCATCAAGCTTCAACATAAACTCATCAATCTCAGTCTGTTGGGTCACCTCTAAATTGGCTTTAACCAATTCAGGTGCAATAATATCATTCACATTTGATACTGCTTTCAAAACTGATTTGCCATGATAGTGAGCCTTATCATCATCTCGCAACTCAAGTGCCTCATAAATACCTTGAAATATTATTTTTCATTTAACATTTATTCTTAAAATCTTTTAAATTAAAACATACCTGTACTTGCACCACTTGGCACAGCTGATCTAAATAAACCCAGATCAGTTATGAGGTCAACTTCCACAGTGGGGTTACCACGAGAGTCAAATATTTGTCTTGCATGTATACTTTTGATAGGCATGTCGGAATCACAGTCCTTGTCTTTTGAATAATTTCTCAAGCAGGCAAAGCACGTTACTCTAAAATGATCAAATAAAATGCAAGTATTAATTATCCGCCAATGTTATATAATCTATTACAACATTATTTAATGAGTTATTAATGGCAAACATGATTAACAACAGTATAATAACCTCTTTGGAATTATGGACAAAATTCGGGATAAGCCAAGCACTTTTGTTGCTAGCGCCATTGTTAAAAGGCCACAAGGAATATTTATTTGTTAATTTTAAAATCAGATTTATTTATGAAATTTTTTTCGAACAGGAATTTTGGAAGAAAATGTGATGCGTGGGTTTTGATACTTACAAAAATTTTGATTTGATTGATGAATTATTTCCGAAGTCTGTCACGAGAATGGCAGCCAAGGGAAAATCAACAAAAGTTTCCAAAAACTTGTTTTGTTGGCCGATGTTCACAAATTGTTTATCAGTAGAGTGAATGGAAGTGACAATGTCACATAGAGGGCATACAGGACAAATGAGACGAATATTAGCCGCACATTGGCCGCTTTAGTTTTGGTCGAACAACTAGAAGTGGGGAGAAAACAATTCGGAAGTAATTATTTGGATTTAAATTGTGTAAACTATAACAATAAATAATGATTGTCATTAGTCATTTGTGCAAGTAATTTACGTTGCACATTAATATATTATGTTGCATTAGCATAATGTTTATAGATAAGTATTTAATTAATATTTGCAATAGAACGTTTAGTGCCATCTAAGTTTGAATTTATTAACTACTTCAGTCATAAACAATCATGAGTTTCATAACAATTTCAAACGGTTTTGCACTTCTAGACTGTTCCCATTAATATTAAAATAATAATAAGTGTTATTTCTTCCCCTAATTAAATTCATTCGTAAATTTGGCTGGATTTGATTGCTTTGCAAACAAAAAATAAATAAAAGGAAAATTAACCAAAGTCTAGGTTCTGTATTTTTTAATGTTCAAATACATTTCCTGCACAAAGTTTCCTGTTACTAAAAATAAAAACAAAAGAATCATGTTGAAAACAACAAAAGTTATTTACTCAAATATAATCAATATTTTTCGTGCGTGTTTGTATTTTTGAACCTTTTTGAGGTTATCAACTACTACAAGCTTACTACATCTTTTGAACCTACCCAAAAACAAACATTTGTTATTGTTCGTAATAAATCGTGTACGGAAAAGTACGCATTTTACGAATTTTGTAACAATCAATACAAAATTTAACCGCACACAATCTCAATCGATTCATTTCGAAATCAATTTGTTTACTTTCGAAACATTGACGTCAACATCGTATTATCCGCAACAATTACGCCGATTATTATTTTAGACAATGCAGAACGCTTCAGCGTGTTATGTACATCGATGTACATAACGCTATATTATTCTGACCAATTAACAACGAGGCAGTTCATCAGTAATGATAAGAATAATTCGTGTTCATTCATGGAGTGTAAACAGAGTTATGTTAGGTTAGGTTATGGTACGCCATAAATACTATTGAAACTGTTTAGTTTTTTTTTTTAATTTAAGTGTACAAGATAAAATAAAAATGTAACTTGCTGCAAAGTTAAAATTTAAAAACATTTGCAAATTTAATTGATTTCGGATATTATTTGATGGCTGATGAATGAATTGTCACATGAAAAGCTCCGCAATTTTTTAAAATAAACAACAATTGACCTATCATCGATGGCACCCAGCTGTCTATCAATAAAAAAGTCGATGCAGCACGATCAATCAATATTGATTGTGTAATTAATCATTTTATGAGCAATTGCTTTGGAATGTACATCCACAGATCTACATCTGGCCAAACTGCAATTTGCAGTACAAACAACATTGTATTTTCAATGTAAAAATTATCAAAAATGCAACCAAAACACTTCAATTCATCACAAAAAACAAACACAATAAATCAAAAAAACTTAGTTTCACATTTCTAAAGTATTGTAGTTCGTCCAAGTTCGTCTTCATGCATTGTTGTCATTATCTGTCATTAACTTTAAGAAAACGTCAATTTTCTACTGTCAAAACAACGCCACCTAATGAACCAAATAAAAAACACAAAAACAAAAGTTGTTTACAAATAGTTTTTACAAAGATTTTGTGATTTGTACAAATTACAAAAGTTCAGAAACGCTGTACTTGGCTGTACTTGACCACACAAAGTAAGCATTCGGCAATGTGTGACTTTAATGAGTACTGAAATCATTTGATGGTATGGTTCTCGCGGCTTCGTTTGATGAATTGTGAAATGGCCGATCAAGATTTGCATGTGCATACTACGGCTCCACGCAATTGTAACAAAATGCGCCGCAAACAAATATACGAATAAATCCTATGGTAGTAGGCCCGCCGGGGCAGCACGCGCTTGCGTGGCACATTTGGCGGTCATCGATGACCTATATAAGTTCGCATCTTCGCGCAGCCACTTTCATACAGCAGACAAAACAACAAGTAAGTGAAAGTGCATTTTGTATCTTAAAAAAACAGCCCAACTACAACCGTTGAAATGGCATTTAAATTTGCACTAACCTTGTTCCTGGCTATTGCCGTCGTTGAGGTGCTTGGGATGACATCCTACAGAGTGGTATATACAAATTTAATTTAAAACTATTATCAAGTTCAATTTAATATTTTGAAGTTTCTAAAACTAAGTGCTTGTATTTTTTACAAATAGGCTCGTTCGCCCGAATTGTTTATAAAGAAAGCTAATTCGGAAAACGATCCTTGCGAATTCGATTCACCATGTGGTTGGGCTGTCTACGTTCGCCTCACAAAACTTGTTGATTATTACGTCTATAAGTAAGTTTACTTTATTTTCTTTACAATCCTTTTTTTGTATCCTGGTTTTCATATTTCTTTGAGATGAAAACGTGTATAGTAGTATTTTTTTATAAAGGGGTTTGTGACATATTTTTGACAGCACGGACTCGAAATATTCTAATTTGAATTGTTAGTAATTGATATAATTTAGTAGGGTTCATAACCTTCAATTGCGTTATATAATTGCATAATGCTTTAATTAATTGTTTACTAATGACAGTTTGAACATTTTTTAAAAATGCGATGTTGCCGGCTTGTGCGTTACTTCATTAAATCATTCGACTTAATTTGTCAAGTATTGCAAAATACAAATTGGAGTCGAAAATGTGATTTTTAACTAAGGTCACCTTATATATGTAGATGAAAATAACTTTGGCAAGATTATTAGACATTTTTCGCTGTCGCTCTTTGTAAAAAAAATTCTACTATATGTTGTTTTTGACATCAGATAAACACATATACAATCGATAACAAAACAAAACACATCTCGTTTTTTCGTGGATTGGCGTGAATTCGATGTTTATCACTCTTCTTCCGATTGGTCGAATCAATTGATAACCTCTAAAGATTCGCAAATTTAGATAATTTACAATCATAAAAATAAATGTAAAATCTTGAGGTCTTCATTTTACCCATTATGGTCTATTTATACTAATATTTAGTTTATTTTAATGTAACAAAACATTAAATTTTCAGTTGCAAGTGTAAATCTGATGAACTCTGCACAAAATACGAAGACGACATGTCCAGCAGAGCATTCGTCTATAAGTGCAGACCGGACGACACTCTATTCAACAGTACAAGCACCACCCCAAGCCCTACCTCAACCATAACTCCTGCATTGTAAAATGCAGGTAACTACGGACCGAGCCTCAACAATTAATCTCATCGACGTATTTTAATTATCAACAATCATTTTTTCATGTATAACTTACATGTAGTATTTTATCTATAAGTGTGACCTATCAAACCTCATTCATGCATGCTATTTGGTCAAAATCAATGTTTTGCGTAAATATTCGTATGTGTATTCGTATTAGCTTTCTTTGTCTTAGGATTAGTATTTTAACCTAAACTTTGTAAGCCTTCATTATAAAGTTGGCATTTGATGTGAATTGTATTGTATTTTCAAAATCAATGTTTTGCGTAAATATTCGTATGTGTATTCGTATTAGCTTTTTTTTGTATTAGGATTAGTATTTTAACTTAAACTTTGTAAGCCTTCATTATAAAGTTGGCATTTGATGTGAATTGTATTGTATTATGATGAGATGAAATAAATAAAGAATTGTAAGCAGCAAATAAGATACTTAACAGATTGTGTTAAACAATTTTGTTTAAAAATTGAAATAAACTCAATACACAATAATTAAATATTCTATTAAACTTTATAATCATTTATATCGACGAATTGACACTTAGTTAACGGTATTCAGCAAACAAGAACATATTTTTGCGTTTAAATTATTGACTTCTGCAGAAATTACTAGTAAATATTAAACATTTTAAAGTACGGAATCAAAATATATAAATTATTGTTGTTTAAAAATTACTAAAAGCTTGGAATCGCATTAAATTATTTGTAAATATATAACGTAGTTCAATATCAATTGAAATTATTTGTCATAACATGCAGTAATATCAGAAACAATTATGTAACAAGCAATACTTATCAATTACGTGTTCATTCAGGCCGCGAATTTCGTTGTAATCTTTCGGGATGGCTCACAGCCATCTGAGAGAAATCACGCACAACATCTTTAAACGTGTCATCACCGGACATTCCTTCATGTGAATCTTTCATTTCTTCGTTTAATCGAGCCAGACGTAACCTAGAATTGTTCACATTGAATTATTAAGTCAACAAAATGACGACATTTGAATAAGACGTTAAAGGCCACTCTAAAGTTTCCATAAAATCTTTTTTTTGCTTAAATATTACTTTAAAGTCATAAAAATATTATATTATAACATGTATAATAACATTTTGTTAAAATTAGCTGCATTTAGAGTGGCCTAACTGCTTAAAACAAACTTAACCTTAAAAATTGGACTTACAATGTAACAATGTCAGCATTTTCGTTGGTTTCCGCAATTTCTAAAGGTACTTTTCCAGCGGTGTTACCTAAATGTTGATCAGCTCGATGTTTCAATAATAAACAAACCTGTGCAGTGTGTCCACGCTGCGTTGCTAAATGTAAAGCAGTCCAACCATCGACGTCTTGAACGTTTAGTTTAGTGCCGTTTATCATTAAATACGCCAAAGACATTACGGAGCCCTAATAATAATAACAAAAGTTACAAAATATTTGGTTTTAAAAATTTTGAATGTTTGTAGTTGCTATTTTTAATAAAAACTTACACTAATAATAGCTTGATGTAATGCAGTACGATTTTTATCCTCAGCATTCGTCCAATGTTTATCAGCTCCCAAAGCTAAAGCTTCACACATTACTGGAAGATTATGCGCGGCAGCTGCTTTGTACAACAATAAATTCGGATGTAGCTTTGAAATATCTTCAGCATTCGGTTCCTCATCGTCTTCACCGCCAGTTGAATCATCTTGGTCTGTTCCCAAAATCAATGAACTATCAATCGGTTGCTTCTCAAACTCTCCACCGAACAATAAAAGTGAAGAACCACTATCTCTGCGTTCTTCACAATTACCCGTTTGTACAATTTCGGTAACTGGTCTATCGTTGTTTCGCTTCGGCGTTTTTTTCAAATTAGTATCAACACTGCGTGGCCGCCGTCGCAGTTTGCGCACACTCCACTTACGAACATCTGAATACCTAGATGACCTCTGATTGGTTGATTCGAATGGTACTAGTTGTTTGATAAATTGTTTTTCAACGTATTTCGATTTTATCCAATTATCTCTCACAATTCTAAGACAATAATTAATATTTTAATTATTAGTTAATATTTTTATTATTAACCGTGAACTTTCTTTTAAATCCTTACCCAGTGCAACATGGCGTCGCGCGCAAGACAGCTTTGGGCACATTAGCTTCGTAAACACGATTCACAACCGAATTACCTAATTCAGCCATTACTTTAATAACTTCTGGTTCCCAATCGTCGAGTGTTAACGAACGAACTTTGCTGTAATGTACACCAAGACTTCGATGTACGCCGGAACAATCGATGCATAATGTGATGCCTAGATTGATACTCGCCCATCTTGGATTTGGACTTCCACAATCGCAGCAGACATTATTGCCAGGTATTTTTATCAATTGTTCCCACATTCTTAAGAAACATAACATAAGATAGTTATTTAAAAATTTGCTTGTTGTTCTACAGTTTTTCAACTAAATGAATTTATACCAACCTTAACTTTCGTAGTTTATCTGAATCTTGTTTAATGCTTGATGATTCATTGACCCTACCCATAAAAGTGTTGTTTGATAAGGATGTAGAATCACTAGGAATTTGTTGAATTGCAGCGCCAATGCCTCTTTGAAGTGCAGAAACCCAAGCATCATACATTTCTTTTGAATCAGTTTGTAGCATATGACATCTGTACAAGTAAATTATGTTTTATATTTATATAGATTACGACACAAAAATTATACATTCAACAATGACCACTATAAACATGATTAATTAAACAAAATACTATATAATTTAACTAATTATTAATGAAACTATTTGTTGTAACTAGGTATGAATCAAACTATTGATATTTTGCGGTTTTGCTTTGTTGACCACCATACCTTTTGTTATATCTTTGTCAAGAAGTCACGAAAAAAAATATATATACTTATAAAACACAGAAAAATCAAAAACAAACGATTACATACTTGGATGGAGACAACACTTCAAAACAAAATCGTCTTTCACCTTCTTGAACTGGTTTCACTGTGCAGAGACGCAGATCCTCCTCCATTACAGTGTATTCTTTATCACCTGAACGTTTCCTGTTAACAATTATAGGTTTGATTAAAAGACTTTACTGTCATTTGGTGGCCTAACCTCACTCTAGAATTTTTAGTTTTTTTAACCTTAGAAACAAAAAAAAACATACCTGTATTCTAATTTGTTGTCATGCAATTGAAACCATCTTCGATGCCAGGTTTTAAACGCATTTGAAGTCCTTTTAAACAAATATCCTTCAAGAATTGGATCTCCTGTTCCCGATCCGAGTTTAGGAATAGTTTCAACATTGTTAACAATACTATATGAGTTGGCCACTTCTTTTTCTAGTTTAAATGTGTCATCACGCATGTCACAAATCTTAAATTCATTAGAAACAATTAAATTTAACATTAACATCAGAATATAGAATAATTATTACCTCAGAACCTAATTGTTTAGAAAATGGTTCTAAATCACTGCAAAGGTCGGATCCTTGATGATAATATGTTGTACAGGCATGCATGTAAGATAAGAACTAGAAAAGAAATAATTAGTCATAAATGTCATCATAAATGTTTTAAGAAAAACTTACAGAGCTTAAAAGTTCGTGCCGTTTTTTACTCTGTAATATCTTAACAGAATTAATATAATTTAAAGATTGATGACTGAAACTAACTCTTGTTGCAACTAATAAATTTTGCACTTCTTCAACTTCAAGCTGCTTACTTTTGGATGTTTGGCTATTTCGGACCAAAACATTATCAAATTCATTGGACACTTTTTCAAAATGTTGCCTATTTTCTTTGACTCCTAAAATATTTTATTTATTACCTAAGTAAGTAGAACTTACTACTTATAAAAACTATTTCTTTTAAATAAATTTGTGTTACCTTTAATATCATTTTTAATAAATGAAGTAATATTTCTCAAAACAGTTCTAGAAGCTTGATCTAACAAAGTTGTGTGAAATTTATTCATCTCCTGAAACCCATGTATTAGTTTATTCAATGATGAAAGCACTGTAGGATCATCTTGAAAATGATGACTTAAGTCCCATAGAGAATTAGCAAATGAGCTATAAATAATGTAAAACCAATTTAATCAAATTATCATTAACATCCAGTAATCCTGAAGAAATACTTAAAGCACAATAAGTTAAAATATTTAAATACCATTGATTAGAAATGTATGTTTTTCCACTGTCAATCATTGTTCCACATAATCGAAGTATTTTATCCAATTTTTGTTCCAGTTGTTCAATGCTCAATTCTTGTTGTTCTAGTATTTGCCTACAAATCAATATATAGTATTAATAATTCTTTTAAATAACAATTTACAATATTCACCTAAATTTTGGAGAGTCGCGAATGCATTCGCCGTATTCTAGTGTGCCCAGCATCTTGAATGATTGTATTTTAATGAAGAATAACAGCCACTTCTTTGTACAGTTGCAACTGACTCATCAAATTAATCATGAGTGAGTATGAAGCATATGAACTCGAAAGTAATTTACTCTACGAAGCCAACTAGCTCGTTGAATGTTGGAGAGAGTTGCGTTCAGTGCGTTGAGTACGTTTCATTCGTTCGTCAACTTTGTCGGTTGTGTTTTGCGTGACAGCTGTGCTGTGAGCAACTAAGTGCCACAAAGTTATAGTCGGGTTTGGTCGGGTTATAGTGAGCAAGAGTGAGACGACCGGATGCTAAATGCGCAGACAACCATTCGCGCACAGAGGATTTTATTTATTTGAGGTTTTTCTTTTCCGGAATATTCGCAATCAGTCCAATATTTGAATATGTATAATATGTACAGTAGATTATATTTTAAATTGGTATATATTTTAGATGTTTATCCGATTTGTAGGAGTAAGTACGTGCTCTAAATTCATAATAAATATTTGTTAAATTTGTTATTATTTGTTTTATGTGTTCGTAATCAATGCATCATAGCCAATCGCAGTGGGTCATCGCAATAAGTTATGCGATTGAGTGAGATCTTTAAAAATATGATTTTTTGTTGTTATTTTAAATTATACTTACAAACTAACCTTGAAATTATGTAATTGTTTAATTATAAAATAGGATGTTCTGTTTGTTATTGCTACTTGCCGCATTCCATTCTAATGTGTTTGTGTTTTGTTTTATTTTTATACATTTTGTTTTTTATTATTTTTTTCTGGGAAAATATAAACATAACTAATCATTAATAAGAGTACGTAAAGTTGCAATTGTCAAATGTCAAATTGTCAACAATCACATTTCAAACATTTTGTCAATTTTGTTCAATTGTTTTAATTTGACAGTATCAGTAAACCCATTGTGCGTTTCTCATTTCAAGTTTAAAATTAAATATAAGTAATACCATTTCCCAAAATGAATAATTGTAAATACTTCTCCAAATTAGTATGGGTTTTACTGGAATTTATCCTCATCATTTTGAATGTAATAAATTTAGCGAAATGGCGGCATAAAAAAGCGACCATTTATCAACACGCAGAACTGCAAACCTTACCGTATGGCATTGACAAAAAAAATCAAACCACAAATGAAGATATCTGCATTCAGGGATACAATAGTCCAACACCAAGCATGAACAAAGAAACAGCATCTTTAAATACTTACCACACTTATATTTGCAATCAACTAGAAAAAGCGAATGAAAATTGCCGGGATTCAATCAGGGTGGCTGAAATTGTAACTAACAACATACAAAGAAGACTTGCATTTATGATCAATTCAGTGGATCCAGATTCAGGACCAATGAATATTCGAATTACACAAAATTAACCTAAAAAGTAAGTTAGTAATCCATACTAAATTAAGAATTAAAGTCTAAACATATATATTGTTTATTATATGCAATAAAAAACCTTTCCAAAAAAAACAATAAAATACAGTGTGTCCCAAAAGGAATGATACAATAATATTTCTTAATTTACACAGATTCATTACCTCATTTGGATTTAAACCAATTCGACTTGATGTTTCATGCTCATCAATCACACATTTCATCATCGAAATCAATAATATAATACATTTTGTTATCGAATAAAAGAATTAACGATCCTAATGTCTAAATGTTCTTAGATAGCAAGACAATATAATGACTAAATTATCAGTGATGTTAGTTTAATCACTCATAATTTCAAATTAATCGCTAATTTTTGCAGTGAGTTTATCAGTTATTTTATTGGGTTCATTGTTGGCAATTGTGCCATTAGCGGCGTTAATATTAGCAACAGATAACAAATGTCTTGTGCTACTGCCACTTGTGTAGCTGTCTTGGGAGCTGCGCGCGCTAACATGAGACAATGGCGTACCTGGCAGGCGTTGTGGGGTGCTATCAACCGAACTTGCTGGCGCACTCGGTTCGTACATACCATCAGCAGGCGTGACTTCATCTGGAGTGTAATAATCCGAATCATCGCAATCTTTTTTTGATTGTTTCGACAGTTTGTCTTGCTGTGAATCATCCGCGTCATCAGTATCAGCGCCATCTATACTTTCGACAACGTCTTCTATGTTTAAAGCAACATGGCGCGGTGATGTTTTGTTTTGTAGCAATGGCGAAAGTTTTTCTGCTTCACTGTCTTCGTCCATCTAAATTAAATATTTTAATTAATTAAAAAAATATGGATTATTTTAAATTAAGTTAACTTACACTTATTTCTTTTTCTAATTTTTCGTTAATATGTTTAACAACAATGTCTTTGTTTTTGGAATGTTTGCGGTTGTGATGGTTTTGAGTGTTGGATGTTGAGTTTGTGTCGTTGATTAACAAACTCTTCGTTTCTTTTTGTTCGGTGGAGTCTCGCGGTGAATCCTCGGATTTTGAGGATAAAAGGACGGCCATTCCAAATTCTGACACGTTGTCTTCTTTGGTGGATTTACCTTTCGTTGTTTGGCCGTTGAGTATTTTAGCTGCTTGGATGGCTGATTCGTTTTCTGGTGTTTCGACTAAGTCGGGCATTGCGGCCGGCGCACGAGGAATGCAAGGACCGTTTAATGCTTCTATTAGTGAGACGGCTTCGTATCCAATTGGAATGTTTTCGCAATTTCCCTACAGATTTATTGTTTGTGTTTATTAATGATAAATATAAATTATTGCGGATAAATAGCATCAACAAAACACTAAACACAAATTATAACAAACATTTTTCTTAATATTTTTATTACATTATAAATTTAGACTTACATCTGGTGGACTGACTGGTGGAAGCGCCATGTTTCCAGTTTTTTGCAGTGCACGGATCTGCAACAGCGCCCTGAACGGTGCACGGCAAATTGGACAATTATTTGCTTGATAACGCAAAGAGTCTGCGCAGGAATTACACAAACAAAGATGTCTGCATGGTAAAATCAACGTGTCACGTACGTCGCACATGCAAATAACACATTCTGAGCCGTTATCTTCTGTATCATCATCGGTGCACTAAAATAATCAATTTTTATGTAAAACAAAAACTATTGTTTGTGAAAAAAAGTTAGGTTATGTTTGTACCTTGTCATTATTTTTATTCTCAATACCATAAATCTCTTGTAGTAAATAACACAAACCATCAACAAACAACTTTTGTTTCAAAGCTTTTAATGAATAAGTGCCATCTGACATTTTTTCCACACTTGCATAAGTGGCGTGTGATTGGCGATACTCATCTGGACCTTCATCAGCAACACAATGAATAGCAATCGGGATAACTTCGCGATCCATGTCGTAAAGTAACTCGTCTTCGTTGTATCGAGTTGGATCAAAGACATGTAACATTTGGCAGAATTGTTGATTAGCTCCGCGTTTATAACGAAACGTTTCACTTGTTGTTTTTGAATCACGGGGAATGTAACGCCTAATTATTATTAAAAAAATAATAATTAGTAGTTTTCTTAAACAAAAACTTAAAATAAAAATACTTACACTGAACCAACAGATGAATAATCCTCCATAGCCAAATAATAAATTGTAATTGAACATCGCACATCACAATCAAATGTAAATTCAATATTAAAATTCATTGATTTACCAAGTTCCACATCAGAATCACCACCACCTCTGTCAATTCTAGGCTTGACATAGTCAACTGGAGCTCTCACAAACCGTAAGGATTCTTTACGAATGTTTACTAAACTTTTAAGAGTTTTAGTTGGTTCACTAGGTTGTGGTGGTGGATATGGGAACTAAAATTTGATAATAATTCATTAAAAATCATTTTTGTTTTTTGTATATTATGTTGTGTTGTTCATTACAGTTTTACTCACTGGTGTTGGACGCGATCCCAGAAAGTTTAAATCAGTGTTCTCACCAAACAAGTATGACTCAGGTTGTGGGGTATCAAACCTTTCACCACCCATTATAAAATGTGTTCCAAAGTAATTCCCTATTAAATTAATTAATATTTAATTTAGTATTAATTGTCTTTGATTGTGAATTGATATGAGGTCAACATACCTGATCTTGGTGGATATCTGTAGGCATGATGATTGACCATGTCCACTTCTTCAACACCCGCATTTTGGCGACTGGTAATTGAACCCATTCTTTCATATGATATTAATACGCTAATTAGTAATAATATTGAGGCATTTTAGAGATTATTTTGTTTACGTTGTTTAACATTACGACTTATAGCAAAACAGTGCAAAACAGTAAGTCAGGTGCGTCCACGATGACAGTTTGTTGACATATTTGACGTTTGAAATGTCAAATTCACAGCAGGTTTTAGCAGGTTGAAACAAGTCAAATATACACAACGTTCATATTATGTTTGATTAATGATCATTTTAAAGCTTAGCTTGATATAGTTAAATGTTGCTAAAATATTTAAAAGCAAACGTATACATTTTTTATGTTTGTATATGTTTGACATGTTTAATAATTATTGTAAGTTAATTAAAGCAACAAAACAATCTTTTTAAAAAACCTAGCTAAAACACTTAGTATATGTTATTTTCTAAAATGTGTATAATAAGTTGCCTACAACGAAATACTACAATTTCGTTAAAATTTGTTAAAAATGTTTTATAATTTTTTTAATTATTAATATAAACACATATTAATGTAATTTTAAATAATAATTTAATGTTTAGCATAAAGTTATTGTTTTTTGGACTAACAAATTATGCAAAAACAAAAAAAAAGACACAAATCTTTAGTGTACACTTAGTTGCCTATAATGAAATATCAAATCGTTTTAAAAATTTAAAACTTATTATCAACTTTCTAAAAGAAAAAAGCATGTTAATAACATTAATAATAATAAATAATAATTAATAAAATAATAATACATAATAATTTATTAAGGCTTTTGGTTTTAATCACATTTAATTGTTTATAACTTAATAATCTTTAAATTTTTAATTTTTTAATATTAATATTAATAAGAAACAAACTAAAAAACAATATGCCAGACATTTTTTTAACATTTTAATTAAGTTTACTTTAGCGAATACGTGGTAATTGAGAAAATGCCTTGAATTGTAGAGTGGCGACGACGCGAAATAAATTATGAAACGCAAGAAATGTGTATGGAAATGTGAAGATATGAAAATAACGACGCGCGGCCTCGACGTCGCGACGCATAGTTGGTACAGGGCCACGAAGAAAATTCTCTAGTGGTCTCACCACGTCCTGTTTTTCTGTACAAGTGCCACTCGGCCGTATACAGACACCGTAATTATCTTATGTACGAGAGACAATAAAGATGGCGAGATATGATTCGGTTGTACCTTGAAAAAAAAAATATCTACACATCGACGCAAAACTCATAAATTTTAAATAAAAAAATTTAATAAACACGCAAATTTTTGCGTTATTGCTTGTTTAATATAGGCAACCCAAACTTCATATTTTTATTAAAATTAAAATCAAAACAAAAAACAATAAAAAGAAAACAATTCCAATGTTTTACATTGTTATTTATCCTTTTTTGCAGATGAGCACACACGACATTTTGGAATTCAGTCAAATCATGATCACATTTTTCTTGGCGCGTCGACTAAACGACTAGGATATAAATAGTTTTTGTGCTTTTGGCGCTTTTGCACTTTATAAATGTCGCGAACAAACGCGAGAAATGTTTTGCGTGCATATTTATCGCAACGACAACGCGCGATATTAAAACCACACATGGATGAAATATGAAAAAGTTGCACACAAAATAATATGACAAGTTGGAAAGTTTCGCATTGCAAAACACTAGAATATATTTGCGCCAACGCATTTACATCCTGGATGTCCTGGACATTCTCATTTTCAACGCCAACATAGGTTTTATGTTAAAGCTTTTTCCTGCTTTACTAATTTACATTCGCATCGTATGTAGAAAGTTTTCAAATAAAACAAATATAGTTTGTTTGATCATTTAAAACAACTGTGCGGGATTAAAATAAATTTTACAATTATTTTAATGCGCTTTGTGGAAATATAAAGTTAAAAATATATTATTTGTAGAATGTATTTGAAGTTAAAGTATTAAAATATTTTCAACTAGTATCGGATTATTTTACACATTTTTGGCACAACTCAACTAAAGTTTCATGTCGTTGTGTTTTGTGCGTTGGTGTTAATAATAAATTTGAGTTCTTGTCGGATATTAAAGTTTTTTTTTTTTTGGAGTTTCAGACTGAAATAATATTCAGGGCGTTATTTGTAGAACAAACATACACTGAAATAAATTTAGATGGAATTTGAAGGCACACAAATAAAAATAAACGAAAATTATTTGTATTTGCAACCCGTTTTTCTGTATTTATTGGGATTTTCTATGAGTAATTTTAAACATTGAAAAATTACAAATAAACACTCAGTTTATTAACAATTTTTTAGTACATAATTTGGATAAATACTGACCTAAATACTTTAAAATAATAAGAAAACAGAATAATATTTAAAACTTTTTTTATACTATAAACTCGACTTTTGTCTTAATTTGAAGTTTTTGTTAATTTTTGAAAGACTATTTTACAGGTGTCAGAATCGTGATTATTATTGTTAGATGCAGAATTTAACGCTCTACAAACACGTTTTAACAGTTTGTTTTCAAATTTTTTTGAATTTGAATTAATAGCGTTTGTTTGCAGCGCGACACTTTGTGTAGTCAACTCCAGTCTAGGTAAGTTTTTAGTTTTTTATAAATTTTGACAATTTATTTTACTGAGTTTGTTATTGGGATTTATATAATTAAATGTAGAATTTAACGCTTTATAAATGTATTTTAGGCATTTGTTTCCAAACTTTATTAAATTAAAATTAATCACAATTGTTTGCAGTACAAAACTTTATATCGGTGACTTATTTCAATGTAAATTTTTACTTTTACATAATTTTTCTACAAGTACTTAACAATTATTAGTATTTAAATTAATATAGTTAGATGCAGAATTTAACGCTCTACAAACACATTTTAACGGTTTGTTGTTAAATTTCTTTGAATTTGAATTAATAGCGTTTGTTTGTAACGCGACACTGTTTGTAGTCATCTCCTGTCTAGGTAAATTTTTAGTTTTTAATACATTTTGACAATCTATCTTAATGAGTTTTGTATTTGGATTTATATATTTAAATGTAGAATTTAACGCTTTATAAATGTATTTTATGCATTTGTTTCCAAACTTTATTATATTAAAATTAATCACAATTGTTTGCAGTACAAAACTTTATATCGGTGATTTATTTTGATGTAAATTTTATCTTTTACATTACTTTTCTACAAGTAAATTACAATTATCTGTATCTGAATTAATATCGTTAGATGTAGAATTTAACGCCCTACAAACACGTTTTAACGGTATGTTCTTACATTTCTTTAATTTTGAAGTAATAGCGTTTGTTAGTAGCGCGGCACCGTTTGTAGTCAACTCCAGTCTAGGTAAATTTTTAGTTTCTTCTAAATTTTGACAATCTATCTTACATAGTTTGGTATTAGAATTTATACAATTAAATGTAGAATTTAACGTTTTATAAATGTATTTTATGCAT
>JARJDS010034584.1:0-12376 GCA_030264155.1 Atheta pasadenae | reverse complement strand
GATGGGGACTTTTGAGGTTACATTAATAACGATAAACAAAAGGTCTCCACAAAAAATTGGCTTTCTGGGAATTTTTGCACATCAACACATGTAACTATTTTTAGATTGACTGGGCTATGTGGATCTTGTTAAAAATTTTATTTTCAATAAATTTGACCAAAGCGTTAAATAAAGAAGTTTGTAACGTGATACACGATTAAATTTTCTTTTTTATGACATTTATGACATCGGATAACCCGTTGAAGAATAAAATTAAGCAATAACTTGACTTGCAGGTAAAATCTAAGACTTAAGTTAAGATTTACTCAACTTAAATTATTTTTTAACAAGAAATTGATTACAATCTTAACGTTTTTACATTAATTACTGATTGTAAAGTAATAAAATATTTAAATTATTTAAGTATACTTAGTTTAAGTTTCAGTAAAGTGACTTAAGTTAACACTAAAGAAATTTGCATTTTACCAAAACATTTTTTGACGTAATTGTTGACTTAAGTTATGTTTAACACAATTAAAGTATGAACTAAGCAGTTAAACTTAAACTTAAGCTTAAAATATTAAAATTACGTCACACAATATAACAAATTACCGCTTCCAACCATTTTCGCGTCTTCATATCAACCAAATCCAACGCGTTTGTGTTTAGTTTCTTGTCGGCGCGTTAATGGCCCCAATAAACGGCGGTTTTGTATGCGCGACGACATTAACGACTCAGCAACATCAGAGAATCAGCGAATCACCGATTCAAACTCCGTTTTAACGATTTGCATTCACGTGATCAACGTTACAAACGTTTAAAGCTAACATACTGGTTTTACTGGCGTTTTATCTCTAAAAAACTCACAAAAAATGTTGAGCTAGTCAAAACTAGATGGCGTTACTTACTATTGCTCATCGGTTTGCGAGAGTAGTTAAAGTGCGTTGTTTGAAGTCGTTAAACAAATGATAAACGCAAATAAATGTGAATTATTCCAGGCGTGAGAATGTAACGCGTTAAACAATTAAATGGTTTGGTAACGATGAGTATAATTGCTCAGTTTTATTGACTTTCATTGACATGGCGACCGCACACGACGTATTTAACGAAATGATCGCCAAAACAGCGATTAAAACTACAAAGCGTCGTAGATTTACCTGGCAGACAAACATTTCATACATTTGGAAGGCGGCGCTGGTGGGGTGCAAACTTTGAATGACAGACAATGACAAACAATGTCGTATGATGGCATAAAACGTGTCGTAATGTGTTCGAACGTGTGTTGGGAATGACTTTATTAGCCAGAAGTAATTTGTCATAACGTTGTAATAATGTTACATTTTATGTTACGCCGTTTTAATGCATTGCGTAAAGTCATATCGGTAGTAACAAGTTAATTACCGCACATTATCTACGTTTTTTTGTCACAAAACAAAATTATGTTTACAAACAAATGAAAATCAAAAACTTTGATAATAATAGTAGAAACAATTGAGGTTAAATTTGTAAGAGAAACAAAATTTTCAGAAAAATACAAAATTGTTTAACTTTAAAGATAAAAATAAAATACTTACAGATGGAATTTTCTCTTCGTCTAAAAACCATATGATAGAACAACTCTTTAGCTATATAGTAAAAATATAAAATGTTAAAATTATTAGTTAGATAATTAGTTACAGCGAGTTTTCTGAGGGCTGTTATGAAAAAAAGTAACAGTTTGTAATTATAATCATAGATGGCGCTTAAAGTAAATATCTTGTCTGTAAAGTGTTATTTGTGTCGTATAAACATATATATTTAGTCTTTGTGCTTCATGAAGAACAAAACCTAAACCAAGTCATGATAGTCTTTAGAGAATCGTTTGCTTGCATAACTTGCAATAGTCTGCATTAGCGATTGTTTGCAATGTTGCCGGTGTTGCAGTGTAATTGTACTTCTAGTGCGTCGGAATGTGCATGTATGAATGCGAATGTGTTTGCAGTTTACCAACGATAGTAATAGTCATTGCCATGCTGGAGCGGGTATTAAGTATTAGTAGGTAACATTCGTTTCATTCATTTAGTTACGACTCCTAAGTGGCGCGTTCTGCGCGGAATAAAAGCGCGCAACGAGCGATAGCAAAGACGCCAATGTACAGCAAAACGAGAGATGTGACTGGTATGGAGATTCCTTAGGTGTTTAATGAGCATCCGTGTTCGTTCGTTGGAAACAAACGAACGTTGCAATTTTAATGACCAATTCACGATGATGTGCTTGGTTATTAAAATATTTTCATTGCTAAACTTTTTTCATTACAAACAACACAAAATAATTCAAAATATTTTTTTAATTTAAATGTTTGTGTTTGTGTTGTTGATATGTAAATTTATTTATTTTAAAACTTGACACTTGACTATCATTTCGATCTTTTCTTCTCCTTGTTCGTAAAGTTGTATCTTGAGAACAAGCGCGGGTGTTTTTGTTTATTTCCACTGCCAACACCGTGTAGTTTTTAGTATTTTTGTTTTTTTTATTATTTTATGCATGAATACTCGCACGAGCGTATGCATTTTCAAATTTGAATTTTTTACTTCTTCGCGCACTGCATACGTATTTACCATAATATCTCAAAATGCAAACGCGCATCACGCGAACGCGACACAAACACACAATGCAACAACAACGCATAATAGAAGAATGAAAGAATGGAACGAATAAAAGAATGCGAACCGGAAATAAGTACCATGTGTGCCCAAAATACACCAAATATAACAAATAAGACAACATCACAATGTATGATAATCTTTTTCAACAATAGACAGCGAAATAAAACAGAAAAATTTAAGTTTTATGATTTTCTTACATTTTCTTACGCCTCCTTACGTTTTCTTACATTTTTCACATTCTCCAGAAAAGAAATGTCAGTATCTATTTCAAAATGTTACGATGTTTATTTTTTTTTTAATTTTAAATGATTCCTATATATTTTTTTTAATTTTTTTTTTAATTTTCTCTCTGTTTCTAGAAGTTTTCTTATGTTGTTTCCATTTGTTGTGTACCTCTTGCAGCGTTTTCATTCATTGTGCAATATGCAGACGAAAATCTTCTTATCGCCTTCTCCGACTTCTTCCTGAGCGAACGAAACGTAAAGCCTTGTAGTCATGAAGTCTTGAAGTCTTGAAGCCTTGAAGGAAAGCTGCTGTTTTACCAATACTGTCCTGAAACTGGCAGACGAAGACGCCTATGAATATTAATGCAGCGTCCCAAATCGCATCGTTTTCTTTCTTCTCTGCTTACGTTTTTCCTCTTCTTCACACAATGTTATAACGCTAACCGTTTTATGTGATATGCTCAATTCCAAATAAAAAATTTAAAATCGAAATAAAACTTTTGACTACTCTCTGCAAAAGTAACGCTTACACTGATGTGACAACACAAAAAAATCAAATAATAAACTTTTGTTTTTTTTTGCCATAGGTGGCTATGATTTAAAAACAAAACAAAAAAACAATCAAATGTTTGCTGCGCCGGCCAAAACATTCTAGAATGTATATTTACTTTCAATTGCGGGTTGGTTGTTCTTTTGTTTTTCTTGTCGATTTAAATTTTGTTTATTGTCATATTGTGCGTTTCATTTCCCATGCGAGTATTTCAAGTACGCGTTGAATTTAAGTTTGTTGATTCTTGGCTTTAAACGCCAAATGCAAATGCAAAGCGTCTCACGGCGCGACACGCACGCACGCATTGTTTAAACATTAAAAAGCAATAAATACTCCTTGTCGACGCATACCCCTCAGACGTTGGACCGTATGCGTCTAACCAAACGCATACCGATGTTCACTTGTTAACATATGATGGCACCAAACATAAACAAAGTCTTAAACTCTTAAAGACTTGTGTTACAAGCTTCAACATGCACGGTGCAAATGCAACCGAATGTAAACTACTGCGCGCGTTTGTTTACAACGGTTAGAAGCGAAACAAAGTAAATAAGTAAAACATCTGCTCACAAAGTTCAAATATGTTTGAATGTTCGTTCGAATCGGTCGAATGCCGAAAACGAAAAACGATTAACGCTCCACGCTCATGATATTCATCAGCTTGGTGTGTGGGTAACGCATCCTCATCTCCTCATCTTTAGTTGTTTGGACGACCTCAAAGACAGCGAGCGTAAGCCGACATGGCTTAAGAAATAATAAACATCGCACACACGCAGGCGCAGATGGAGACGCAGAGGAAGATGTGGAGTTGCAAAGATGTGAGACATTTAAGCTGAAGAATTTTGTTATATTCTCATAAATTGATATAACACAATCATAGGAATGTATACACATACTTAAGTCATAAATTAAAGCTTAATTTGTTTATAAGTAGTTGAGTTATGGCATAAATTATTAGAAATTTTCGTATTTTTAGACTTAATTGCAAGGAAATTGATTGTTATACGTAAACAATTGCATAAGTCGCAAACATTGCATCCGTTTTGTGGGAATTAAGTAAAATAAATACATTTTTAGGTTAACAATTGAGGTTAAGTCGTTGAATTCTTTAAAGTATTGATTTTTTTTCATTTGTTTTTGTTATGAGTTTTGTTGTTTTAAGTTTTTTATAATTAACAACCAAACAAAACACCAAAACTCTAAACGTTCATCGTGTTTTGCGTTGTCGACTAATAGCAAACAAACAAATTCTGTTTTTTCGTTAGCAAACAGAACACAACACAACAGAAATAAAAACAAAAGTTGTTGATTTGTGAATTTAAATAGAAAACGCCAACACAACCTTTGAAAATTCAATTGTTTCTTTCCAAAACAAATTTTGTTTTAAATACTACCATTAGTAATTATGTTTGTTTTATGTATCAAATAACAACTTTTGTTTTATAAAACAAACAAAACTCGAAATGCTTCTCGGTTTTTATTGACGACTATTACCAATCCCCAATTTTGTTTCTTTTTATTTACACATCCAACTGACCAAAAAATAAAAAAACAAAAGTTGTTGATTTCCATGTACACAAATCGCCCATTTTCCAAACAAACGTTACGTAATGCAATTGTTTTTTTTTTGTGAAGTAAACAAAATTTATTTTTCAAAATAAAAGCATCAAACAATAAATAAACAAATAAACATTTTTTAAAAAATGTTTTCTATTCAAATAAAATGAAATTTTTAAAAAAATCGTAATAAATGTGAGTGTAGTAAATTCTGACTCTCGGTAGCTGGCGAGTTGAACATAAATGTTACATTTATGGCGTTTTTATATTTGATATTTGATAAAAATGGACGTAAATGAAAAAAATCAACATTCGTGTACGAGTCAAGCACCACAAGCTCGTAACCTTGCGCTGAAAAAGTTTTAATTAATTTATAACCAAAAAATTTTAAATTCCACGTTGTAAAAATTGCATTTTTTATAGCGAAACGGAAATAAATATGTGAAAAAATTTACACGGATGTAAAAATTTATTTTGGTGAATAAAAAACGCGAAACATTGATTTATACTATGAAAAATATTTTCGGTAAATTCAACAAAAAGTAGTTTTTTTGTTTTAATATAATTTGAAATATACAATGTACACAACTTTTGTTTTATATTTTTTTATAGTTGGCTATAAGATACAGTATTTGGTTCATTTGTTTTTCACAACCAAACTTTGTTTACTTTACAAAACAAATGATGTATCAAACAAAACACTGTATTTAGAACGTATACTTGTACCAACAACTTTTGTTTTTGTTTTTTTGTTTTTTCTTTACTCATTATTATAATGACGTCACTATTACAAACTTTAAACTTAAATATCTCAGCTTCTATTGGTCAAAATTAAAAATTAAAAAATACTTAAATATTCATTTTATTTCCTTAATAATAAAATTATAACAATTAAAACTTTCAACTAAAAACAACAATTTTTTGTTTTGTTGCTGTATATAAGCAAATTAATGAAATCAATTCTATCTCTTCATATCCCAATAACTTTCCATCTCATCTACTTGATACCTCATCCAGCTTTTCTACCATACCTCATCCTTCATCCGTCGTCATCCTTTTCCCAATTCCTCCACATCCATTGTTCGCTGGCACATCCACTACAATCACTTCAAGACTCAACAATTCCAATCCCAGCGCAACAATATTCCACTATTGCGCACACTTGCACGTCACCTCAATCCATTGTAGTCGTCATCCACGACGCAAATCCGAACGCACGACCCACATTCTCGACCGCAAGCATAAGCGGTGCTCAAATTCGACGACCCGATTCGACTCCCCCAGCTTGCCCCAAACTCTCAACATCGGAAGTGTCGCCGTTCACCGTGCAAGCCCTATTTACATGCGTGTTTGTGTGATTGTCCTGAGGATAACTGAGCATTGTGATTCTCAGGACCAAAATGGAATGTGCAAGAATTTGCTGGGTTGCTTTAGCATCAGGGAATTCAGGCAACCAGAAATGTTGCTTTCTGGAAATAGTTATGTTGCCAAATCTTAGATTTATAAGACTTAACTTAACCTCTAAAACACTTAAATTCAAAGATTTTAGGTTAAGTTTTTGATTATTAAGTTAGGTTATGTTATGTTAGGTTATGTAATGCGTAATCAAGACGCACTGTATGTTGATAAATATATATTAACTGTATTATTGATTATCAGTTAGGCTAATGTGCGTCGTGCGTTTAAGGGGGGCCGATAACGGGGGTGTACGCAGTGTCGTCGTACAAGCTACAAGCCGCGGCACCGGATCGATTAATTAATTTATAATATTCTAATTACGTCCAAATTAATTAACTATCCCGGATTATGATGCGGGATAATTGGTCCTTGTGCGGATTGTGATTATCTTTTTATTAATCTACATAGACCTATCATTTATAATATTTTTTTAAATTCAATTTAATAAATAATTTAAAAAATTAATTGACATAGTTTATTAACATTTGATTTTAGTTACTAGATAATAAAAATACTAAAAAAATAAACACAAAAAAACAAAATTTGTTTGCTCGTTAGTGCACGACACACACACATACATAAAAAACAAACGTAATCAACAACTTTTGTTTTATTCCAAATAACATCGATAAAAAAAACAAAAGTTGTTAGTACCATGCTGTGAGCATTTGTGAACGCATTTTACAAAACAAAGTAAAGTGTAATTATTTTGTTTTTGTTTTATTTATCGTTCACGTTTCGATGGATTGTTGGTTAGGTTAAACTAAAAATTTAATTAAAACATTCAAACAATTAAAATATTTACATTCCACGTAAAAATATACACAAAATATCTGGGCTATTCAACATTGTAAAGTTCTCTGGTAAATTATTTTGCGCAAATTATTTGTAAACAGGATGGTTCGAAGACAGGATAATTACGTTGTTCGGGGGTACGGGATTGTTGGGTAACACACCGGGAATATTCAGATTCTTCCTCTCGCTCATTTACAATTAGCACACATTTACGCGTAAACATTCTGCAAACAAAAATTTGCACGTGTGTGATGCCTAGCCAGCTTGCTAGTGGTGGTTCAGCGTCTCCTTTCTGCCGGAAAGGCCTCACAGGCATAATGTTCGTTAAATATTTACGCTCGTCGGTTGACGGCACGCATGGAAACTGAAAACAGCTGAAGGCTGACAGCCAACCGTTCTATAACAACGCGTTGCTGTTCTGTTACACACAACTTTTCCAAGTGGAGCACAAGCCTTGAAACACCGACTACAAGGAAAAGATGTGAAGAGTGCGATGTCTATAAAGAGTTGGATTTGTAGAGGAAAATTTAGTTTTATGGCAGCACTGAACAGGATGTTACGGAACAGGAAGTGCGAGATTTAGGCGAACGTGGAGAAGTCAACAAAACAATGACTAAACAAAACACAAGTGACGATTGAATGTGTCAAGAAATTGTTAAGAGTTTTAAACTTGTGACAGGGTACAAGGTAAATCTAAATATTTGTCATAAAGTTTTTTATAAATTATGAACGTTAAATTAAAAAAATTAGGTATTTTGTAATTTTATTATTTAAACTAATTAAGAAAACAAAAATATTAATTATTGTTTTTTAATTTTTTAAATCGGTTAATTAGATGCTGAGATATTTTAGTTTAAAGTTTGTAGCTGTGACGTCATTAACTTAAACAATTTTTGTTTTCAGGATTCTATTAATTTGTTTCATTCCCAGCATACTTGTTTATTCACCAAAACAACTTTTGTTTTTTTCATTTCCGCACTGCAATTCTCCACATAAAAAAATAACAAACGTTTGTTTTATTTAGAAAAGATTTGGTTTACGACCATAAACAACTTTTGTTTTTTATTTGTTTGTGTTATCACGTTGCTAGGTTACGTTTGTTTTTTAGTAAACAAAAACTTTAAACCTTAATAACTCAAGTTCTAATTAACCGATTTTAATTTTTTAAACAAAAAAATGTTTTACAAATTAATAAATTTTTATTATGTTAATAAAATTTAAATAAATTTAATTTTGTACTTGTATTTTCTAGTTTTTGATTATTTTGTTATTTATAACCTCACTGAATAATCACTGAGTTTTGTAAAGTAAAAAAACATGATGCCCAACATTACATCGAACGATAGAAGCCGCAATGTACTGTAAACCGCTATAACCACTGTAATATACCCCACAATGCAAACTTGACTAAATCTAATGCTAGTAATAAACATTTGGTGCGATGAGTTATTATTTTGTACCAATCGATGGTTGTATTCACTTGGATTGAATTCGAATTGGTATCGATATAAAATTCACTTAATGCGAATGAAATGAATGCACATTAATTCATTCTAGTTCTGCCTCGCATTGACTGCACTGCGAATTATCGAGAAATCGGTGAATTTCTGTAACCGATGACTGTCGACTGTTCAATGTATATCGATGTTGTTACCAATGATTTTCAATTCATTGAAGCGTGTAAAAAGCAAGTGTGGAAAAGTTTCACAACACGTTTAATTACAGCTTGATGCTGGTAGTGCCATGAATTTGTCATAAATTCAATGAACACTGTGAATTTAAAACCGGTAATGTGATTTAAATTATAGGCCTCTATTTTTGTTTCCAAAGTAATTGATTATTAGTTACAGTTTTGCCTGTATTGATTACACATTCAATCATTTTTTTTATTTATAGCATAATGATTTATTGCAGTTGTAAATACGATTTTTTTAAAGTTTATTTACGATGTAGTACATTAAGGATGTTCAAATATTAAGTTCTGTTTTTAAAAATTTTAAATCCGTTGAATAGATCCGAAGATATTTAAGCCCAAAGTTTGTATTTTGAGGTTAGGAAATTACAGGTGGCGTTGTGTGTAAAGAAAATAAAATAACAAAAAACAAAAGTTGTTGATTCTGCCGGTTGCAATACTCATAATACGATGTTATTCATTTGTCTGCGTAAAGTAAACAAGTTTATTTTCTACTTTTCTGCCCTCAAATAAAACAATTGAATATTTTGCTTAGCAACCACGGTTAGTAATCAAGAAAAACAAAAGTTGTTTATACTTCTAATTATATTTGTATTATATTTCTACAAATAAACAACTTTTGTTACGAACAGAAAAAACAAATGAATTTTAAAACAAACAAAAGCATCACAAACATATTAAAATCGGAGTTATTTAATTTATTCAAAATAAATTATGCAAACTGAATATTATAAATAAACAATTCGCTGCTAAATGACATGAATTTGTTGGGAATTTGCTTAAATATGTCTGATATCAACGTAAAAATCATCAACAAACATTTTTTTTGCGTAAATTTTAGGCACAAGTCATAAAAATCATATTTTATTCAGCCATTCTCATTTGTTCTCTATAATATAATATTTATTTGGTCTCACATCAACGTCGTTTATTATGTTTTTTTCCCGCACGTCAGGTGTTTTGTGACATTGTGAATATTTGGAGTTGAGAATTCAAGATTTTCGATGTATAGAATTATAGTCGCGATTGGTTGGTGTGTTTGACGGTGAAACGTCCATAAATTTCGTCAATTGCCGTCTTTATATCGATGTGTAAAGAATAATAATGCACGAATTATTTAACCACGTTGACATCTTGACCTTTCCACGCTTAGACAGATAACATATTCGAGTTCTACACACAAGCATACGAATCGAAAGCAAAGCGTGGTCGGAGATGAATTTTATTTGTGAAGCGTTCGCACTTATAAAAGAATTATAGATGAAAAATGAAAGGAATTGATGACTTGTGGTTAGGTTTAGAGTTCAATGTAAACATGAATAATTTTAAATTTTTATTGATGAAATAAAAAAATTATATTTTAAATCACAATTTAAATATTTTAAACAAAATATTACTATTTGTTTTTTAATTTTTCAAATCCATTGATTGGGAGCTGAGATATTTGAGTTTAAAGTTTTGACAAGTGACGTCAATTTTACGTCATAAACTACAAAACAACTTTTGTTTTATCACACCAATAGTAAACAAATGACAATCATATAATCCTAATACAATCCAAACGTGTTTTGTTTTGTTATTCATTTGTTTCGTTCCGTTCGGTCAAACAAATTTGTTTACTTAACAAAACAATTGACATACCAGTATACTAGTAAAGTGTTTGAATCAACAACGTTTGTTTTTGTTTGCGATTTCTTTTATTTAATTTGTAAATTTCCAAATTAAACAAAACGCGTGGGCTGTAAACGATAAATTTATGTTTTTACACAATAAAATTTACACACTGTTAATGAAGTTGTAAATCTCTGCTAACCACTGAAATATGAAACACAAATAAACAAAACTTGTGTTCTTGTATCTTGCTTGGAAGCTGTTACAAGTTTGAAGACTGTCTGACGACTAAACATTGAACACATTTTTGGTAAACTTGCATCGTTTCAGACTAAACAGATAACTTGATGGCGACAATGACGTCCTACTTTGTAACTTAAGAAATAAATGAAAAAAACAAAACAGGACAAAAGTAAGTAAGTTAAGTAAAACAAAAAAAACAAGCAAAAACAATTGAAAAAGTAAATAAATCAGCAAATATATTTATTTTTAGATTGAAAAGTATTCAATCATTTGTTCAACGATAAGCAAAAACATAAAAAAGAAAACTAACCTTAAAATAACAAGGTGAAAGCGTTAAAATCGAAAAAAATATTATTGATGATGATGATGATATTTTTCTATATAGTTTTTCTTAAATTAATGTTGATTATTATGTTGATGTTACATTTATAAAACTGAATGAACGTAATTATCGTCATTTGCTCATAAAATTACTAGGTTTTGCTATTACCAAATTACGAAATAAACGCTGCGATTATTTATTTTTGGTTAATGTTTTTGTACACCTACACTTTTTTTTATTTTGTCCACCTACACCTATCAGCAATTTATTATGTTTTACTACTAATAATTTTTAACCTAACAAACCTTAACTCATTTAAATAATAATTTTCTAATCAAATATAAAAACCCACAACTATTAGTAGATTAGTTGTTAAAAATTAAATTTATTTACATTATAAATCTAAGTTAAAATAATAATAATTAATTACAAGAATTAAACAAGAGATAAACAAACAATTTATTTATGTTAAATTAACTGAAGATGTATTACGCGGAAGTTGCATTAGAATTATTAAAAATATTAAAATCTTGAACTTTAATAACGCTCACTAGATGTTGGAGAAGTATTTGAACGCCATAGTGAATTTACGGTAGACATATGCAGTCGTCACAGTGTTCAGTTTCTGTTCTGACCAATCACCGCTCGTTTAGAGTATATTTGCCGCACACTTGAAAATATATACAATACAAAGTGTTCGACACCGCGTTTACTCTGTTTTCCCACTGCGTTGGGAATATGTATTTGCTGAACACTTGAAAATGTATATCACCTTACGTTTGAAAGTCCCCTCTACTGGAACTAGTGGGGCCAGGTTGCTAGGGCTTGTTGATTTCTTCCTTAGCAACGGCGTTTATATTCAAATGGTAGTCGGCCATCATGGATTTACAATGTGACGACGCAGCGTTGACCCCCTTTTCTGACCAATCACAACGCGTTGTGGGTATGTCTTCGCTGTACGTCACCGCGTTGACTCTGTTCTGCGGTGGGAGAGCGGTGGGTTCAGTAAATGTAGTTGCTGCAAACTTGAAATTGTATAAAAACTTAATAAAATAATTAATATCTACTAATTTCCGAACAATATTTATTGGTTTTTATATTTTATTTGTTAACTAATTAATATAACACCTAAGTTTAGTAAAAATCAATTAATAAATAACAAAGAATTGCATGTTTGTTCTTAATAATTATGCAAATAACATGATAAAACATATGTTTTGTAACTTTTCCAAGCAACTGATTATAATTAACGTTAAGCTAATCACTCTAGCATTAAATCTCTGGTACTTTTGCTCAACA
>JARJDS010034544.1:0-17468 GCA_030264155.1 Atheta pasadenae | reverse complement strand
CTTTGTAGGATGCTTAGTTTTTGAGTAAAACACAAAAAACTGAACTTGTAACCACAAAACCTTAAAAATTTAATTAAAATGTTTGACGTTAAATAGCAACAAAACTAATAACAATATCATAAAAATATCTAAACGAAAGTTATAGTAAATTTAATAGAGAACATTTTTGTTCTAATACATTTTTGTCGTAAAACTTATAATTCTCGAGTAAATACGACCTGAAACCAGAAAAACAAAAATAGTGTTACATTTTTTAAAAAATTTTAAATTAAAAATAACCAAACAATTAACTAAAAGTTAATTATAAATATAATCAATTAATGAAATAATAATTCTAAACTATTAATTCACTAAGGATCAAAACAATCCGATTAAAACTGTAATAGTTATTAAGCTTTAAATCTAAATACGTAAATAGTCAATAGTTATAAATTCTTGGTATTTATCACGTGTGATAAAACACGATCTTAAATTCTAATGCAATTGCAACCGGTATAAATGGCTATTTTGCATAAATGCGATTTGCTAACATCTTGTGTACTTGTTTTTATGTTTGTGTCGTTCACGTGTTGCCAACTTAGCGTAACATTCTCTTCTTGTCGACTTGTCGACATTCTGCTCGAGTAGTAAACTATATGATAAACTATTGACCGATTGCACCTTCGATCGATCTACATTTGCGTTTGTAAAATAATATTCAGTTACTAAGGAATTCCTGACATCTAGAGTTACAAACCTAAAAGAATATGCATATTCAAAGAATTTATTTCTTATACTGAGTCATATAAATTTAAAAAACTGTGGCACTTGATAATTTTTTAAGTGTTTTTTTGAGAAAAAACGCAAAAATTTGTTAGTAATAATTGAAATATTAAAAAATTGTTATAACAAAAAATGATTGTCTTTAGTAGTTCTACATTTTTTCTTAGTAACTTTTTTTAGTAGATTGCACCAGTTTTGATTAAAATGCAAAAATATATTTGTATATCAATTGCATAAAATTAAAATTTTACATGTTTTTTGTTACAAAAACCAGAAAAACTACTCTTAATAAATATAATGTCAAAAAATGTTTATAACAAAAGTTGTTTGTTATTAACTAATAAACATTTTATCTTAATAACATTTTTTGATAGATGGCACCACTTCTTTGCAAAACAACAAAAAAGTCCAAAATTATTTTTCCCAAACAAAAATTTTAATTCGTTTTTTGTCACAAAAACATTAAAAACTACCCTTAATATTAAAAATATGAAAAAAACGTCTAAACAAAAGTTGTTTGTTATTAACTAATGAACATTTTAACTTCATAACATTTATCGATAGATGGCACCACTTCCTCACAAAACAACAAAATACATCAAAATACAAACAACACAAATGAAAATTTCACAAATTTTCTGCGAAAAAACACTCTAAACCACCCCTAATATTAAAAATTAAAAAAAACATTTATGCACAAGTTATGTGTACTTTAATTACCCACATTTATCTTAGTAATTTTTTATTGTAAAACCTACCATTTTGGTGTTAAATGACAAAAACCATCAACATAACCAATTTTTTTTGTTAAGAAAAAGAGAATAATTCTAATATTATTGTTATTATTGGTGATGTTTATATGAAAACACTTAGTATATGTTTTGTTAATAATAAATATGCATGTGATTTGTACGATTCGGCTTCGATTGTCGTCTTGAGCTCGCTTGCATACGCTCGAGTGCGTTTTCGATTTTCTGCTTGAGCACCATTAGCTCACGTTGGATTCTGAATTGGCTTACATTGGCTCACATTTGCAATACAACGATTGGCAACACATTGACAACACAAACAATATTCTACTTTAAGACTACAACGTACACAATCAAACAGAATAAATGCACAACGAACACAAACGAACAGAATGAGAGCATAGTGCAGATAAAAGTTGCATTTTGCATTCAACAAACATTCAACGATTCAAATTTGTGTTATTACCGATTTGAAATAGACACACGCAATCATAACAAACTAAGTTAATCGTATAAATATTTTAAATAATATTTATTCTTTTGTTATTTTGTTATTTTGTGTTTTTTTTTTTGAATTTATAAAATTTATGAACGTTGACTATATGCAACCCAAATTACAGTAAAAGTTCAATAGTTGCGTTTTCTGCGCTTTGTCGCGTTTTTGATTGATTAATTCGAATAATTTAAGATTTTAATAAATGGGTTATGACTCCGTGTGTTATACGCCTCATTAAGAATATGTTAATCATAGTAATTAGCATGGAATTAATTTGTGTTGAAAGTATTTGTTAATTGAATTTAATATTAAGCAATTTTGTAAAGGTGGAGTTTGAGTTTGAGTTTGTTTGCGGTTGAAATTAGTATGAGTGTTGTTATATAATTATTGCCATAACTATTGGCGAATTGCGCGATTGTGCGAATTGAATTGCGAATTAATCGATTTCGTCGAAATGCCAACGGCGCCATTAACGATTACGTCTCGCGTCGCATGGACTGGATGGTATCGCATCGCAAACGAGTTGCTGGAAAACCGAAATTAAACGCTGAATTCTTTCGTCGTTGCTCATATTCTTTTAACTCACATCTCAAGTCACATCAAAAATCATTTGGATTGAGTGATACTGAATGTTTAAAGTTGTAAGACATTTTTGGAAAATATCTAGTAATTTTATTGGGTTTTTTGTGTTTTAAGGAAAATTGGTTGGGTTTACCACAAATGTTACTAATGTAAGATGTTTATTAGTTAATGCTTTAAAACTTTTGTTAGAAACATTTTTTTATATTTTAATTGCAAATAGTAGATTTTAGTGATTTAGTAACAAAAAACATTGAAGAATTTAGCGATTTGTAATTTTGTATTTCGATTTTATTTTGTGTTTTAAAGAAAACTGATTGGATTTATCAAAAATGTTATTAAGGTAACATGTTTATTGGATTATTAGCTACAACTATTGTTTAAAACATTTTTTTGTATTTTAATTGCAAATAGTAGTTTTTAATGATTTTGTATGAAAAAACATGGAACAATTTACAGATTTGTAATTTGTATTTTGATATTATTTTGTGTTTTTAAGAAAACTGATTGGATTTATCAAAAATGTTAATAAGATGAAATGTTTATTGGATTATTAGCTACAACTTTTGTTATAAACATTTTTTAACTTTTAATTGCAAATAGTAGTTTTTGGTGATTTTGTATGAAAAAACATTGAACAATTTACAAATTTGTAATTTGTATTTCCATTTTATTTTGTGATTTAAAGAAAACTGGGTGGATTTAATAAAAATGTTATTAAGATATAATGTTTATTAGTTAATAACAAACAACTTTTATTATAAACATTTTTTTAAATTTTGATTGCAAATAGCAGTTTTTAGTGATTTTGTATGAAAAAAACACACACAAAAATGCATATCTCAGTAACTTTTTTTATCATTTTGTCGTTTTTAGTAAAACTGGTACGTTCTATTAAAAAAAGTTTGTAAGATAAAATGTTCTTCACATTATAAGCTATAATTTTTATTTAGACAATTTGTTGCTAATTCAATTAGAACTAATAATATTTACTGTTTTTCTGTAAAAAATCATCTAAATTTTAATATTTTCTTGCTTTTTTCATAGTTAAAACAAAAATTAATTAATAATTTAAATTAAAAACACGATTATTTAATATTTAATGTCATAACAAACTCTCCAAACAAAAATATTAACAATCACTTAAATATCTTTTGTTATTTTAAACAAAACACATTGCATCAATCTTATTCGTTACTTTTCGTGTAAAAAAAGCGAAATCTTTTGTTTTTCGTTCTAATATTGTAATATTCTATTATTGTCTCATTTACGTTAGAGTTTGATCATATTCATCATGTTTCTCTTGTGTTGTCTTCATGTTAACAGGTCAGAAGAAGAAAAAAAGTTACCTATGTCAAACGAACTTGTGTAACATTCTTCATTCGTTCGTGCTTACCACTAATTGGTGTCTTTTTATTTATTTACAGAAAGCCAACCAAAATGCGATGGTTTCGTAAGCAAGGCGACGCTCCGCGTCTTCTCAGCCTGTCGCCATTGAGGACGGATTCTCATCATCCCGGGCCGGAAGATGCACTCATCGAAACTCCAAAACTAAGCGTGAGACATGCACACCGATCAAGACTTGGTAATAAAACATAAACAATAAAAATTTATAACCTAAAACTGTAAATTCACTCAAATATAATCAAAAAACGTTCAAATTGCAAAGCAAATCACTAAAAACACAAATGCAATTAAGAAGAAAGGTTATGTTTACGAGTTAACCTAGTTGACAAGTGAGGTTATGTTATTTTTTTGTTGTTTTTATAGATATGTCATTGGGAAGTTGGAGAAACTCAACGAACAAACACGAAACGAATTACTACAACGTCGAAGAATCGATGATAATCACTGAAAAAGCTCACAGACGTCGCCACAAGTCACAACCACGTGATTTCAATCAAACAGAAAACATAACCACAAACAACAACACGACTACGTTCGCTCCACCATCGGGGAATGTCACGGGGAACTTCTGCCATCGCGAAAAACGCAATCCATTATTAGATCGAGTCAAGCACACCAGATTATCTTGTTTTAAATCAACAACGCCATTAGATAACCTCACAAACTCAAACACGCATAGCCTAACCTCAAATAACAATACAAACGCGTCGAGTTCAGATAAACCACAAACACAACAAACACCTCAAATTCAACAAAAAACAAACGAAACAGTCAACAAACATAACCTAACAAACGACCACATACAAGGTTATGTTAGTTCTGATGTTAAATCAAATTTAAGTGTAAAGCCAGCACTGGATTTGGATAACTATGACAGTCTTCCAAGAGTATCCTGCTTGTCATCTAAATTACGAGCCATGTCTGAGCGATATCTGCAAGCGACGACTAACAAATTCATTGCTAAACTATACAAACCAGATGAGCAACCGTTAGCGACATCTACACCGAATAAAACTAAAGGTTATCAGAAACCACGTGCGAAATTGCGAAGTTTTAGTTATGGCGCTCTGCCCGGCTTGGAAGACTTCCAAAAGAACCAAGCTAAGAACCTAACCAAAAACAAAGAGTTTGATGATAATGACAACGATGTGGAGGATGATGACCATGCTTTATTGATTGACGAAGACACTGATTCAGGGATTTTAGTTACTGATTCATCTTCTGCGCTAGAAAGTGATAATGGTGATCATGATTTGGATAATTCTAATTTACAAGAAGTGAAAGAAGTAAAGGTGAAACCCAAAACGGGGTTGGTTGTTACAATGGTAACCTTAAAGAAATCAGAGCCTAGGGAAGAACTAGGTATCTTGATAGCTCAAAAACAATCACCGTTGAGAGGTTATGTTGTTGCTCACATTGTACCAGGAACTTTAGCGTTCAAAGAAAACACGTTACTCATTGGGGATGAAATTATTAACGTTAACGATCGTTTGTTGTCGATGTTAACAACATCGGAAGCTCGTCAGACTTTAAGTACCAATGCTTTGGAAGTTCATTTGTTGATATCTAGAGATTCGACAAGCCCGAAACTTTCAGGTTATGTGCAATCTTCTGTCAGTAGTTTTAATCAAAGTGTGAGTTTTAATAAAAACTTTGATTTGTCGATTGGACATTGTGGAGTTGGGCAGGAGTCACCTGTGGATCCTTTTGTTTGTAATCCTGGATCGGTGAATGTGTCAAGGAGGCAACATTACTTTCAGAAGAACAGTAGCAGTCATAGTTCGCACAATAAAATCTTAAGGAGGGCCGTTGTGAGTTATTCCAATCATTCAAAGCATGGGGATTCACCGTTTAGCAATGTGAATAGTGTGAATGTTGGACATAACCTGAAAAATGATCAGAATCTTAGTAGGAATCTGGAAAGAATCAATTTGAGTTGTAAAAGTTCGGAACCGTTGCAAGTTTTTAATGCGCACCACCAAAGATTGGATAGTGGTGAAGAACAAGTGGGTTCGACGAATTTTTGTACACTGCCGAGACGGCCTAGGTCTACTGTATGTTCGTTTCATACTGTGGTGTTGGAGAAAGGACCTGGGAAGAAGTCTTTAGGGTTTACAATTGTTGGAGGAAGGGATTCGCCTAAAGGTGCTTTGGGGATTTTTGTTAAAACGATTTTGAGGACTGGACAAGCTGCTGAAGATGGTAGACTTCAAGCTGGTAATTATTATTTATTTAAAATTTACATCAAAACCTTAAAAAATTGAATATAAAAAAAATAATATTAAACTTGAATGTTTAATGTAGGCAACTTATATTGCTTATTTTTATTTTTATTATTTTGAGTTTTAAGTAATTTTACATACTTGTTAATTATTATTTAATTTGTAATTATTAGTTATTAATTAATAATGAGGTTATCATATGTTTGTAATTTTGTTTTCAGGCGATGAAATTTTGGCTGTTAACGGTCAAGTGTGCCACGACATCTCTCATGCTGATGCAGTACTATTGTTCAAGTCGATAAAAACAGGACCGATTTCTTTGCATGTTTCACGACGTAAAACAAAAACGTAAGTTTGTTATTTTTGCAAGTAGTTTTTAGTGAATTTTAATTTTTGTGGTTTTTTTAGAAGTAACAAAGCAAAATCTTGTACAGATTTAATTACAACGACAACTGCTCAATAATTATTAACAAATAACAAAGAAGAACACAAAGACGAAGATGAAGAATAAAGAATAAAGAAGATAAGAACCAATAAGAACAAACTCGTATCAATTTCTAGGTTATGAAATTAATACCGAAGTTATACATTCAACGCTCAATTATTATACAACGTTAATAATTTGTAATTATAACATAACTATAACATTTATTATTATTTTTATTAATCAAATATTTTATATTTATTCAGCCAAATATTCTATTAATTTTTTGTATATTACGAAGTATAGTTTTATTGTAAATGATTTTAAATGTAAATGGTTATTGTGATAATGATATTTTTAATTTGTAATTATTTGGAAGTTTAGTAACAACATAATTTGTTTGTTCTTGTAAATATTTTCATATAAAAGTTTGTACTTAAAAATTATAAGTTTGAATATAATGCAATCAAATTTATTTGTGTTTTAGATTCATGTTCTAAAATGGCGGGGTTATAACTGGTTATAACCTCAAATAAAAATTAAAGCTAAATAACTACAATGTCAACAAATCAAAAACAACAAAACCGGAAAAGTTATGGTTAGAACTATATTTTCCTATTTACGTATTGATTAAATCCCTTCCAAACCTTGGGGGTGGTTCACAAATCAACTTAAACACAACAACCACGAGATGGCAGCAACAGGTCTAACCCTATCACGTGTCCTCTTCATCTACCCTTCCATTCTACATTCGACGTCGATTGCTATAAAATTAAACCAATAAAACACAACATAACTCCCTACTAATACAAACAAACAAAAACCAAAAAGTCAAAAAACAAAAACGAAACAAAGTAAGTAAAAGTTAAATATCTTTATTAAATCAACAACCTATAAATATTTATTACCAATAAGGTTAAGTTCCTTTCGTATTTCAAAGCATGAATTAGTTCCTACCCTCGAAAAATCAACACACAACCCTCAACAACGATTCATATTGTTGCATTGGTGTGCGTTAGTGATGCGCTTGTTACACAGCCATTACACAGCCTCCAATTACGCGAATCCCATCAGACATCTCAGTCGTGGGTGGATCCACCACCACTGATCATCCCTGCGTCCATCTATCATTACAACCCTAGCGAACTAGTAATTGTAATCCGAGATAACACAAGTCAGTACATATCTTCAATTTCAACAGTGATCAATCGAAATTTAATAAAAATGACATTAATTAGTGAAGCAATTAAAATTTACATTAAAAATTAACGAATTAGGGGGTGAAAATAACCAAATGATAAATTAATAATAATTTCAACACAAAAATAAAATAAAATGGACAGGTTTTTAGTGAAAACTTACGAAACACTTAGTGAAATGTCAGAAATTAAAAACAAAATGTTAAAATGTCGTTTATGTTCGACTTTAGGTGAATACGGCATAATGGCGTTCAGTGACGAAGGGTTAATACGATGTCTTCCACAACACATTAAAAAATATTTATACATCACGGTAAGTTAAGGTTTTAACCTCAAAACAATACCAACATTTCTGTTGTTTAAGTGTTTAATTGTTTTAGGTAACGATGGATGATAAATTAACAAAGTTTATTTGCACACAATGTTTAAACATTTTAGAAAAATTCCATAGTTTTGCGTTAATGGCGTGGCAAAGTCAAAAACAATTAATCAACGCTTTAAAATCTACACAAGAACCACTAGAAGTTAACAATCCTAACCTTAAACTTGTTACCAACCTAACCAACCTAACTAAACAAGAAACAGTACAGCAAGATCATGATTATGCAACTTGTGTAGCACTACCAGCATTGGTAATTAAAGAAAGTGAATTACCAACGAAATTGAGCAGTAAAACTAAAAAGAAAAACAAAACAAAGAAGAAAATGGTTGAAATAAAACCAAAAGTTCAATCTGATGAAGTTCTGACCACGATTAAGGCTGAAATTGATGATAATTATCGTCAAATGATTATTAATAACAATAACGATAGTAATACACATGAAACATTGGAAATAGTGATTGATCCGTCGTTATATTTAGAAAGTAGTTGTGAGAGTTTGAATAACAGCGATTTAAAACCGTGTGTTATGTGTTTTAATTTTAACACGGAAAATAATAACAATAATAACAATGAAAGCGAACAGATTGATATAAAAGAAGAAATTATGGATGATTTAGATGTGAATGATGTGAATATGGTGTGTGAGCATGGCGAAATGCATTGTGATTGTGTCTTTGTTTGTCCGATATGTGGAAAAGCAAATTTTAGTAAACATAACCTCAAATTACATTTACGAATTCATAGACCCAAGGGAAAATATGAGTGTGATATTTGTAAACGTATGTGAGTAGTTTGATTTTATTGTGATTTATTTAGTGTTGGGGGTTTAATAATTGTTTATGTGTTTTAGATTTAAATCAAATTCGAATTTAGATCAACACAAGAATTATCACATGAAAGTTAAACATCAATGCGATGTTTGTAAACGTGTTTATCCCACGCAAAGTACGTTGAAGGCACATTATATTACGCATAGTAATTTACGTCCACATCATTGCACGATTTGTGAGAAATCTTTTAAAAGAAATCAAGATTTGAAGGTTAGGAATTCAAATTATTTTCATTATTTTTAAAAAGACCATGCTATGGACATCTGTTGCTTGTTCTCTTAAGTTTTTCGTGTGAGATTATGGTTTGAAACAAAAATGAATGCGCTTGTGCTGCAGTCTAGCGGTAACACTTTTAACTTTATTTTTTATTTTTAAAACTTTAAATAACACAATTATTTATGGGTATTAATTAAAAATATTAATTTTTGAGAGTTATAATTTGTTTCTTTAAGTGTAATGTAATTGTTTGTGTTTAAATAATTAAATAATAATGTTTAAATGCAATAGAAAGCATGGGGTTGGTACCTAGTGTTGAGTTTACGAACTAAACCCAACAAATGTCATCATTTGTTTGTTTGGTTTGTCACTTAGAGTCTTTATAGTTTTAGTTCGTGGTTGTTAGCAATATTAACTTTTAATTTATTTAAAATTAATATTAAATTGTTTATAATTTCTTTAAAGTTTCATATGAATCAACATACTGGTGCACGTCCATATAAATGTTTATACTGCCCGAAAGCGTTCGCAAGTTCTGGTAATTGTTTTTCGCATCGCAAACGAATGCATCCGGATGAAGTGGAACGTGATCGAAATTATGCTGCGAAGATTTTACGTTAATTGTTTACAATTACAACTAATATTTTATTAAACACAAATAATAGTTGTTTAATTCAACGCTCATGATGTATACTACTGAAATATTTTAAGACTGATACTAATTTTAAGGTAAGCAGGTGAAAATATTTGTTTGTCATAGGAAATAAATTATTTTGATGATAATTACAATACTAATAATTAGAGATTAGATAACGACTGTGTATACATTAAAAATGTACATATTAAACGCAAATATGAAACTTTGGTGGAGTTATTATTTTATTTATGGTGTAATAACATGCTCCAAGTTGAATTTATAAATTTCACACAAAGTTTAGCTATAAATTATTAATGTTATGACTTAATTTCGTTGGGAATTGCGCGGTTTTATACATATTTGATTAATTAATGGATTAATTACGCTAATTATAAGTCTGGTAAACTTTGGTCATTTTGTTTTGTGCAAGAGTATTGAATGACACATTGAATCGAATCTATATAAATTATTATGTACAATTTAATTGTTATTTTTTTCAAGGATGTGTTTATTTATCAAGGTTATAAAGGTCACTTTACAGCACTTTACAGTTAATGATTAGATCTGTATTTTTGTAGTGTTATCTGTTTTCTTTTAATCTTAGGCTAAATGTTGTCTATAGTCGAACTTGTACGACGTCACAACCTATTTATTCCAATTCGAACAATCACTTACCGACAACAACTTAACGAATACACTTTTACTTATTTTCATTATGATGTTATTCATTTTTCAAAGCTTTCAACATTTCATTTCGTTATATGTACAACGTACATGTGCGTGACCTTGATTGTAATGACCTCTGTTTTGATCTTTGTCAGTCACTGTCACTTACAGTCGCAATCGCTGCCTACTTTGATTTAAAAGCAAACCTAAACAAATTCAATTAAACAAATGCACTATTGTTAATTGATAATTCAATTGCACAACTAGTTTATTCTTACAATGAAACAAATTAAGATTGAAACAGAATCAAAATCAAACCAAACTAAATCAATGAGTGTACAAAGCGCATGCGCGTGTGGAAAACTGTCACCAACTATTACCAACGTATAGTTCGGTTGAGTTCGGTATTGTCGTTTTAGTCACTTAAGTTTAATATTCAAATGCGACGTTGCGTATGACACGCATGAGTTGTACGAGTTGTGTGCGCTCATTCGCCTCGCTCGGCGCGTACGTTCGTCAGTTGTTTGGTGATCGTTCGTGCGGAAATGTCAGTGGGTCACCGACGCTCGCCGACGACGACCGCGACGACTACACGACGTGCACAAAACTCCTGAGGGTGCTGCAACCAAGCTACAACACCACACACAACGTGACATTGCAATGACGGACGACACCGTCAGCGCCCATCAGCTGGTTGAACGCCGGCTAGGGCACAATGGAATTGTACAACCCTTACTTACAGGTAATTATTATTTATTTACAAATCATTAATTATTCAAACAATTACGTTCTTTAATTATTTCTGTGACTTAAACGTGGGTTAAAATTTTCCGTTCCTGTTTACTCGTCGTTTGCGTCGATGACAAGCAATAACAAGCAACAAGCGACTCGCTAGCGTTTGTTTTTCTCTGATAACTTAACCTCTAAATAGAAATTGTGCATTTGTGAAAAAGTTTACAGACGTGATAAAAGCAATCAGTTCGTGAGATTATATGCATGGAAATTTTTTGATATTTGCACGATCTTGTACTGTTACTGTAATTGTGAAAATGTTTACAGTGATTACAAATCTTAGTTGTTTGTTGACGCGTTTTAACGCAAACATATTTTTATTTTGCGTGTGTGTGTTTTTTATGTGACATTTTGTTGTGCGTTGTTTATTAGGTCAAACGTTATTACAAAATTCAATCGACACCAATCGACAAGCACATTTAAGTGTCGATTGGTGACGTTTAAAAGTCTTGTAACTAACTGAGTAGTTACTATTCGTTAATATGAGTATTACATTGATACTCAATGTAAAAGTGTCATTAGTGATTTACATGATAAACCAGCTGGTTTGAAATGTATTTAATGAATTATTTGTTTTTTTGTTTTGTTTTGCTGTTTATTCTTAGGTTAGATCGCTACTTCGTTCGTAGGCTGATTTACTTTTTAGCTTTTTACTTGTTTTCTTTGTTTTATTGCGTTCTTAGAATTTATTTATGGAACACGTTCGGGGAATCCCCGCTATGTATCAATGCGGTTGCATAAAATTTATTTTTTTGTGCTGATGTCAACTTCTTTACATCGAGAAAGAAGTTTCTTTTATTTTCTTTGATTTTTATTGTTTTCTTTCAAATTTTAAATATGTTTCGTTTTTTTTATAAAAAAAAATTGCATCAAAAATATGTTTAGACATATCTTCAAATAATTTTTTGAAATTTATGTTTACATATATTATAGTTTTTTTATTTATTATTTTGTTCAATCGATTTTTAAATATTTTTATTGAAAATAACAATATTTAAAGTTTTATTATCAAGAAGCATGCTAAACTAATAATGACAATACGTCACCGCACATTCAATTGTTTTATTGCATTTATTTACATTGGTGAAATCTGTACCACATGTGAATCCCCCGAATCGAGTAAAATAACGTTGATACGAGAAGCTGATATCAGCATTTTTTTAAGTAAATGTTTTATTGCGGTTTTTAATTATTTGTACATGTTACTGCAAACATAGATAACAATTATGACAATAAATTCTATAAATACAGGGTGTTCACAAAAACAGTGAATATTATAAATAATTTAAAAAATTCCAATATTTTCTAAAAAAAATTTAAAACGAAAATACATTTAAGAGCACATTGACATAACAATTTGTGTCCTTGTACAGGGTGTTAAAAAGTTAATAATTTAACAAATAAAAAAATAACAAAGATGCAAACATTAAAAAATGATTTTGTTTAATTAAACAGATTTATACCAAATCACAATGGCGTATGCCTATTGGAAATCTGGCAAAACAAAGGACCACTCCGTGTTCGATCTATTTTTTCGACGTAATCCATTCCAAGGTGAATTCACGATCTTCGCCGGCCTTGAAGAGTGCCTCAAATTTCTGGAGCGGTTTCACTACTCCGAAAGCGACATTGACTATCTACGCAAAACTTTACCAAGCACCATTGAAGACGAATTCTTTACATATCTCAGCCAGTTGAACACCAATGACGTTACAGTGTTTGCTGTTCCAGAGGGATCAGTTGTTTTTCCAAGGTAATCCACACAACATTATTATAACCTATAAATACACAACCTAACAATAACTTACTTAACCTAAAAAAATTCATTTTTTTAAATTTAATTATTTCAGAGTGCCTCTAATGAGAATTGAAGGACCATTAATAATCGTCCAACTTTTAGAAACAACCTTATTAACTTTGATAAATTACGCTAGGTAAGAACAACTTAAAACTAATTTCCATAAATTATCGATATAGACTCGGTAAAAAAACAATTTATAAGTGACATAATATTTATTTTTAGCTTGATGACAACAAACGCAGCACGGTACCGCATGGCTGCCGGTGATCTGCAGTTATTCGAGTTTGGTTTACGTCGTGCTCAAGGCCCCGACGGGGGTTTATCAGCGTCAAAATACAGTTATATAGGTGAGGTTATAAACTACCCACAATTTAGTTATTGTTATGCGCCAAAATTAATAAAATTTAAGACATGATGAGTCATAATGAGAGTTTGCAAAGTCGTCAACTATCAAATTAGGTGTCATGGCGTCAGGTGGTACCAAATTGTTAGTGTTAAAAGGGGTTCAACACTTCAACCTGCGGTACCAGGTACAAAACACAATACAAAACTTTCGTTTTCAACCGATTGCAAAATGTACCTGGCACCAAAGTGATCCAAACACAAATCTAGGTCAATCGTACAACGCCAAACATTTGACTTATTTGACTTTGACGTGTCTGCATAGTGATAAAACGCACATAAATATTTAACGAGACACATTACCTAACAGTTTAAACACCAGATAACGTTGTCATAAGAAAATATTATGATAAAATGCAATAAAATTATGTTCCAGGTGGATTTGACGGAACAAGTAACGTATTAGCCGGAAAACTCTTCAATATTCCTGTCAAGGGTACACATGCGCATGCGTACATTACTTCGTTTACGGGTTTGAACGAATTGCGCACGCAGACTTTAGTACCGAAAGGAGGCGAAGGCGACGAGATCGATTTGCTGGAAGCGTCGACAACATGGCGGGCGCGTTTAGTCGACTTATTCAAAGTCGTCGGCAACGAAGCAAACGACGGCGAGTTGGCGGCGTTGATTTCGTTCGCTATCGCTTTCCCCGACGGCTTCATGGCGCTAGTCGATACGTACGATGTAAAGAGGTATCCCTGTCGCATGACCCACGCCATCACAATGTGGCCTGTCACTCTGCCCAACACTCTATCGCATAACGAGTACAGGTAACCGGCATGCCATCTAGTTGCATGAATCAACACCGCCTGAACCGGAATATCAAACAAATTTTGAAAAAATACCAGACAAATTTATTCGAATTCAATTCATATATTTTTTTAAATTCGCAAAATTGTAGTAATTATTGTCTTTGTTAGTACTTGCATTGTCTCGATGTTTTGCAGAAATCACTTAGGCAATCAATCACAAAATGGCCGCTTCAGACTAAAAACTTTGATTCCTCAAGGTTAAATTAAGGTTATGTTACATTACTTTAAAATTAGGATACAAAACAAACGTTAAAACGCACTTTCCGCACTTTTAACATTTAATGTTAACAAATCATTCAACAGCAAAGTTATTATCTTAGTTTTAATTGTTTAGTTGTTATTTATGTTCAATAATTAGTTTTTGGTTCAAAACACATTTATGTGATTTCTGTATGCATGCGAGTGTGCAAAAACTAACAAGACACTCGGTATCAAACAGAAATCAATTTAAAAAGAAACGCTTTAATCACCAGAACGTTTCTGGACAGTGGATGAGTGGATGGCTATCTACCGGGTACGTACACCACTGCAGCACGCTTAAGTAAAAACTTAAGTTTAAGGTTAAGTTATGCTTTAGACAGTTATTTATTGATGAGTTATAGAGAGGAAACAGAGTGGGGGCCAACTTTAGTGATGACACGTGGGGCGCTTAACATTCATTGTGGTTATGGTTTGTGTGTTGTGTTTTGTTTTTGAATTTTTTGTTTCGTAAGTGTGTTGTGTGTTGCCTATACTAATTTTGTAACTCTTAAAACTTAATCATTGTAATGCATTCATTTTCATTCTAATTTAGTTTGTAGTTTTAATTGATTTAATTTTGCATGATTTATTTTATAGTTAAAGGCTGCATTTTGTAGGTTAATCACTTTTTTTAACTTAAAAATTTTGGTTAGAATTACACTTAAAATTAATATTTAATACAAGTAGAGTGTTGGTGCACTTTATGCAGCCTTTAAACGTAAAATAAACGAAACTAACCTAGACATTTTTTGTTTTTATAGAAGTGGGTTATTGAATTTCTGCGCTGTCGCGTTAGCGCTCAACGATTTGGGGTACAAAGCGATTGGGATCCGGATTGATAGCGGTGACTTGGCGTATTTGTCAAATGTGGCGCGGCATTATTTCACGGAAATTTCCACGACGTATGGGATTCCCTGGTTTGCGAATTTGATGATAATGGCGTCCAATGACATCAATGAGGAAACCATTTTAAGCTTGAATGATCAAGGACATAAGATCAATTGTTTTGGCATTGGTACTCATTTAGTGACTTGCCAAAGACAACCAGCGTTGGGGTGTGTGTACAAAATGGTGGAGTTGAATGAACAGGCACGGATTAAGTTAAGTCAAGATGTCGGTAAGGTCACAATGCCAGGACGTAAAGACGCGTTTCGTTTGTACAGTGAGAGTGGGTATGCTTTGATTGATTTGTTGCAACAAACAAACGAAGAGGCGCCACAGGTTGAGAAGAAAGTTTTGTGTAGACATCCGTTTGAAGAATCAAAGCGGGCTTATGTCATTCCTTCGAAAGTTGAGAAGCTGCACAGAGTTTGTTGGAAGGATGGTAAAATCAGGGGGCCGTTACCTAACCTTAAAGAAATTAGGGATAGGGTTAAAGCATCGTTGAAAACTTTAAGGCCGGATATTAAACGGAATTTAAATCCTACACCGTTTAAAGTAAGTTTTAAACTTCTAAATGATAATATTAACCTTAAATTGATAATATAATTTTTTAAATAAATTTAATTTTTATTTTATTCTAGGTTGCAGTCAGTGACAATTTATACAACTTTTTACACGATTTATGGTTAAAGAACGCACCAATCGGCGAGTTGTCTTAATTTATTTACACCCCAAGTAAATAAATGGAAATGTTCTTTAACGTGTTACAAGTTTAAATTGTTTACATTGCCTATTAATTGCATACTTGCCTAAATTGTATAATTATTAAGCTCACACAATGACATGACACAAGAAATCTTCAAAAGACTTCGAAAGAATTCCAACTCAATTAGTATTAATTTTTTTGAATAATTACTTGTTTCAATTACTTAATGTTTACAGTTTTGTATGATTTTATATGACATACCACCTTAAATCAAAAACTAATGTTGCCTTAGGCTGTGAACAAACACAAAACAATCATGAAAATTACTAACAAAAAACAGCAATTTATTAGTGAAATGCTTAATATCACTGAATTATTTTAATAATTATAATTTGCATACAATGATTGTATGCGAATTTTAAACTTGTGCTCATTCATCAACTAGCATTGTATGTTGATGGGGAGGATTTAATGTTGATTTATAAAAATCAATCAATAATTGTGTATCAGTGTTACACTGAAATGCCTTTCAACGTTTTCGAGGAATTTAACATTTTTTCGAAATCACATATGGTACAACGTAAAATATGATATAAAAAATAATATAAGTAATGTTAGCTTATGGAAGGCAAGTAGTAAAGTTTGAGTTTTCAAACTCATAGATATGTATTGAAGAGTAAAAATTATTATAATGAGAGATTAATATATGGGTTGAACAAAGTCTTTGATTCGTCTGAAACACGGCTTTGAAAATTGCTCATAACTTTTGATCATGATACTCAAATTCACTTTCCTAATTTTTCTTATACAGTTTAAGAGTTGTGCTTCAACGTATGACTAAATTTAATCCATAAATATTCCCCGAAGTATTTTATTTTTGCATTCAAAATTGGGCAATTTTTTAGTTTTTTCCAAACACGTCTTAGAAAATTGCTCATAACTTTTGACCATGATACTCAAATTCACTTTCCTAATTTTTCTTATACAGTTTAAGAGTTGTGCTTCAACGTATGACTAAATTTAATCCATAAATATTCCCCGAAATATTTTATTTTTGCTTTCAAAGTTGGGCAATTTTTTCGTTTTTTTTCAAACGCGGCTTGGAAAAGTGCCCATAACTTTTGATCATGATACTCAAATTCACTTCTCTAATTTTTCTTACATAGATTAAGAGTTGTACTTTAACGTATGACCAAATATAATCTAAAAATATTCCCCAAAGTATTTTATTTTAGCCTTCAAAGTTGGGCAATTTTTTCGTTTT